>JAWQFJ010013543.1:0-5000 GCA_034096865.1 Theodoxus fluviatilis | reverse complement strand
GGACAAGTTTGTGCACTAGATATATGCATGTGCTCACAGCTTTGGTAGACTGCTTTGGAATATATTTTCTTACCTCCACTTCAGTAGGGGGGGGATCAGGACAGCAACAGTTCATTACTGGTCTGTAGATGAGGACAGCGAATCCTTCTTCACGTGGAGGAAGTCATACATGTCAGTCAGTTTCTTCGCACTCGGATTGTCAACGAGGAGTATGTTGCATGTTGCGCAGTACAGTACCGTACCAAATATGAGTTTCAACGACAAGCCTGGTTTCCACTAGTCAACGGGTACAAACATGCGAAACTGAAAGTGCTCCTTTCATTTTCGAGAGAAGCACGCAGAACGAGACGAGACAGAGCAGACTATGGCGGTGCACACTGGGATAGGTTGCTCTCGCTGTGTGAGCTACTTGCGTATTCAGTCGAGTCGCCCCACCACTGAGCTAAATATAGCTACACAGTGATAGAGTTTGACGCAGGCAGGCCCACGTCCTCGCACCTCAAACTCGATCTTGTCTTTGTCTGAATCTTCAGGGAGCGTGATTGTGTCGAAAGCCAAGTGCTTGACATTCAGTTTCCAACTAAGATCTCTACCAGTATCAGTGTCAGTGATTGTGTCCGTGCAAGTTTGAGCTCGACTGGATTTTGACCTGCAACCATTCTAAAAGTCTAAATAAGGGACATAGTCCCTCTGGCTCTTCACCTGCAAAACGTGCAACAGAAAGATAATATTCTTGTTGACTCGACACTCCACTCCTAAAGATGCTGATAGCTCAGATACGCTCCCCAGCACACGTAGAAAGAAATACACACGTTTGGCGAAATGCGTGCTACCTTTTGTCGCCATCATGTTCATCTGCAGGCATGAAAACCTTGCAGAGACTGAGAGTGAAGTGCAAAGAAGTGTAATTACTGTAAAGCAATTAAGAGCGTGTTGTGGGTTGATCAGGGAATGCGAAAAGTGGGACGTGGTCGCCACAACTGAGAAATGCAAATGAAGAAAGCAGGCGCACTCAGGAGGCAAGGTACTGTTTCAAACGTACATTGCGACTTGTCTCTTTCGCAAAGTCCTGTTGATACGGGGGTCTCCTATATAGCTTGCGCCGGGAAGTCGAAGTTCACAAAAGCTGGTAGTCGTTTTCGACTAAACTTTATTCCCGCACTGGTCGATACACAGCGATGACAATCAGTAATAAGCATTTCCATAACTTCCCTCTCAAGACTGGATTCTCTGAGGACATCATAACGTTATCCATGCTCTTACACGTGTTTTTTGTCTCTGTCGTTCGCCCTCTTCTCACGCGTATGTCCGCGCTCTCAGTCCATAGAACAAATACCTCAATTTAGGGCACAAATACCTCACTCTAGGGCACAAATACCTCACTCTAGGCCACAAATACCTCACTCTAGAGTACAAATACCTCACTCTAGGGCACAAATACCTCACTCTAGAGTACAAATACCTCACTCTAGGGCACAAATACCTCACTCTAGGGCACAAATACCTCACTCTAGGGCACAAATACCTCACTCTAGAGTACAAATACCTCACTCTAGGGCACAAATACCTCACTCTAGGGCACAAATACCTCACTCTAGGGCACAAATACCTCACTCCATAGTACAAATACCTCACTCTAGGGCACAAATACCTCACTCTAGAGTACAAATACCTCACTCTAGGGCACAAATACCTCACTCTAGAGTACAAATACCTCACTCTAGAGTACAAATACCTCACTCTAGAGTACAAATACCTCACTCTAGGGCACAAATACCTCACTCTAGGGCACAAATACCTCACTCTAGAGTACAAATACCTCACTCTAGGGCACAAATACCTCACTCCATAGTACAAATACCTCACTCTAGGGCACAAATACCTCACTCTAGGGCACAAATACCTCACTCTAGAGTACAAATACCTCACTCTAGGGCACAAATACCTCACTCTAGGGCACAAATACCTCACTCTAGGGCACAAATACCTCACTCTAGGGCACAAATACCTCACTCTAGGGCACAAATACCTCACTCTAGAGTACAAATACCTCACTCTAGGGCACAAATACCTCACTCTAGGCCACAAATACCTCACTCTAGGCCACAAATACCTCACTCTAGAGTACAAATACCTCACTCTAGGGCACAAATACCTCACTCTAGGGCACAAATACCTCACTCTAGGGCACAAATACCTCACTCTAGGGCACAAATACCTCACTCTAGGGCACAAATACCTCACTCTAGGTCACAGATACCTCACTCTAGAGTACAAATACCTCACTCTAGGGCACAAATACCTCACTCTAGATCACATATACCTCACTCTAGGGCACAAATACCTCACTCTAGGGCACAAATACCTCACTCTAGATCACAGATACCTCACTCTAGGGCACAAATACCTCACTCCATAGTACAAATACCTTACTCTAGGGCACAAATACCTCACTCTAGAGTACAAATACCTCACTCTAAATCACAGATACCTCACTCTAGATCACAGATACCTCACTCTAGGGCACAAATACCTCACTCTAGAGTACAAATACCTCACTCTAGATCACAGATACCTCACTCTAGATCACAGATACCTCACTCTAGGGCACAAATACCTCACTCTAGGGCACAAATACCTCACTCTAGGGCACAGATAACTAAGCAACGACCAGGGCGTGGAGACTGACGTCATCAGCTCGATAGGACCACGATCGATATTCCGGTACCTTCTAGAACCTTCACAACATTTACATTGCTGGAGGCCTGGTCGTCACGTGACTCAAAACTCTACAAACCCTTCATCCATCGTTATGCTTGTGTTACGCTGCACCATTTGATTTAATAGCAATGTAATGGCCTGGACATGTTGTTGAATCTGGTGGAACACTAATTCATACGAATGCTCCTTGCGCTGATATCTAGCCAGCTGTGCAGGTTGTATACCTGTATCCAGAATCAATCAAGTGTGCCGTAGAGAGATGTTCTCATTTGTCGACTAGTTACTCTGTCGCAGAATTCTGTCCATTCTGCCCATTATTCTTCCTCCTCCTCCTCCTCCTCCTCCTCCTCCTCATCATCATCATCATCATCATCATCATCATCATCACCACCATCATCATCATCATCATCATCATCATCATCATCATCATCACCATCATCATCATCATCATCATCATCATCATAATCATCGTCCACTGTTTTATCGCATCAAAGTAACCATCAGCAGCAGCATCGACGCTCCTGAAATCAACGTGTCACCCGGCAAAGAAGTCGACCACAATACAGCATCAGGCAGCAACACCAACGACGAGAAAACGTCGACGACGAACACGATTTTCAGAAGTTTTCTTTCTTCATATCCACGGTGTTTTTTTCTCTCCCTCTCGTCATTGAAAAAATGTTCTGTCTCTCCCTTCTTCATCCCTGATTCCAATCCAACTTCAGGGGCGGATCTGGGTTTTGAAAGGGGGGGGTGCAAAGTTCTGGGTTTTTTTTGTATCTTATCAGCGAAGGCGCGAAGCGCCGAACCGACGGCGCGAAGCGCCGAGCATGCTAGGGGGGTCCGGGGGCATGCCCCCCCTGAATTTTTTTTAAAAAGGAAGCAAAATGGTGCAATCTGGTGCAATCTGAGCGTGTAAAGTGCTATTTTCAGGCGATACATTTTGCCACTGATGTGGTGGGGGGTGGAGATAGGACCAACTGTCTCTCTCTTGGGAAGCACATGCTCGAAAATGTACAGTGCTAAATAAGTTCGATGTTAATAATATAGAATCACAATTCACAAAAACAACATGAGGAAAAAGTCTTTGCAACAAGATCATACCTCGAATTTAATAATCTTTATTCCGAATATGTAAGAAGACATCTGTAACCAGTTTGTTGTGGGAGTCAGGCCTGGTCAGTCTAGAGACATTGAATAAACATACACATGGAGGAATTTGCCTAGTCATAGGCCTAATCATGTGACAACATTTTCTGTGGCTGAAGGCGCATGACTGTGTTGTATTTTGTTGCAAATCTGTTGACAGCATCTGGAATGTCTATTTTCATTCCTGTATTAGCATCTCTCAGTCTCTCTCTCTCTCTCTCTCTCTCTCTCTCTCTCTCTCTCTCTCTCTCTCTCTCTCTCTCTCTTTCTCTCTCTTTTTTTTTTTTGCTGTATGTGTGAGTGTGTGTGTGTGTGTGTGTGTGTGTGTGTGTGTGTAAGGGGGGGGGGGGGTGCAATTACATTTAATTTTACTAGTGCATTCCTATATTTATCAGCATCTCTCTCTCTGCACCCACCCACCCCTTTTTATTTTGGCTGGGGGGGGGGGGGGGGTGCAATTACATCACTATATTTATCAACATATTTCTCTTTCCATTTTTTATTTATGTATTATCATTGTTTATGTATTTTATTTCTTTAATTTATTTAGTTAGTTTTTGGGCTGGGGGTAATATTACATTTACATTACTATATTTATCAGCATCTCTTTCTCTTTTTTGTTCTGCCGAGGGAGGGGGGGGGTGCAATTACATTTACATTACTATATTTATCAGCTTCTCTCTTTCTTTTTTTAAGCCGAGGAGGGGGGGGGGGTGCAATTATATTTACATTCCAATATTTATCAACATCTCTTTCCCTGAGTCTCTCTCTCATTTTTTTGTCTTTTTGCTTGGGGGGGGGTGGGTGGTGCAATTACATTTACATTACTACATTATCAACATATCTCTTTTTTTTTTTTCTTTTTTTTTCTTCTTCTTTTTTTTTGTCTCGCTGGGGGGGGGGGTGCAATTGCACCCATTGCACACCCCCCAGATCCGCCCCTGCAACTTACCACCTCATCCCCCCTCCCCATTTACCCTTCCCTTCCTCTGTGTATCAGCTTCTAAACTGTCGTTTTCGTACATTATCGTTGCCATTATCCACGCTGGCTCGTCTAGCGGTGGACTACAGACATTAAGGGGAGAGTGAACTTATGGAATCGTCCGTGTGCTGCATTTGACATCTGGCAA
>JAWQFJ010013542.1:107500-122500 GCA_034096865.1 Theodoxus fluviatilis | reverse complement strand
AATGCAATTTAACATCCTTGATATCATTATATATTTGACCTAAAATCTTACGGCTGCTGAATGTGGAACTCTCCAGGTCAAAGACGGCTGTAAGGAGACATTGGTTTGAAAACAAAATTGAGAAGGAAATATGCGCGTAGTAAATCTTGTAGAACTACAAGGATACAAAACCGCGGTCGATGCTTTAGTAAATGATCATGTGCCCGATTTTAAGAAAAGTAAAAAGCACATATTTCTGCAGAAACAGAGAGGGCACGTTATCCAGCAAACCACTGCATGAAAAAACTTTTTCTCGACTGTTCAAATGGAAAAGGCCGGCCTGTCAGCGTACCGTTACTCTATCCCTGTACGGGGAGGTGGCGAGAGAAAGGGAGAGGATCATTAAACATCAACCGGGTGTTCGTCGTGGTTTTCCCAACCGGACAGAACTCTTTTTACCACTTTCCACTGTGGTCACCGTACGTCGGAGTCCAGCAGTACGCAAGGCCACTCGCCAGAAGACAGGATCGCCCCGGGCACGACAGCGGACGTCCTTCACTGTTGCCTGCTGCCCCGTGGACAGCCACGAAAAATAAACAGGTTACCGTAGGGCAGCGAGAGCCCATTGTTGGAGACGTTGATTTTCGTCTGCGGCTGTTCAACCTTGCGCTGACCCGCAGACAGACACAGCCCAGCGCGGCAATGATGGAAACTGACAGCTACTTGCCCAGCCCTTTCAAGGAACTCTCTCTCTCTCTCTCTCTCTCTCTCTCTCTCTCTCTCTCTCTCTCTCTCTCACACACACACACACTCACACACACACACACACACACACACACACACACACACACACACACACACACTGGGCACGTTTGTTTGATCCAAAATCTCGAGAGAATCGCAAGGGCTAGGCGTTTCCTACGTTCCTCGCTCTTAAGGTCACAATCGCCGTGAAGGCGCTAGGTCAAGGGAGATCCGGAGTTCCCTCGATGCTTCCCGCTGCAGTGACCCGGATGAGACAAAATGGCGAAGACAGTGCGAGTTGGGCTGGTGTTCGGAGATAACAGTGCCTGTAATGTGTCTCTCAGGGTCCGAGAATGGAAAAGTGTATGTACACGGAAGTATTTGCTGTTCGAGTGTTCATTTGTATATCTTGAGGAGTAGGTGTATAGGTTATTTCTGGACATAAACTGCCGAAAACTTTTTCATCGCTTGCAAACACGCAACACCGTACACGTACGCTCTATGACTTATGTCCCTTAAAATGATCAAAATGAACGAGGCCTAACAGTTTCGACAAAATTGTCTACAGTTGAACCCGGGTTGCTTTTTTTTCGTTGAAAAAGTTTCCGTGCCATTCGATATGACACCATGGCGTGTTCTATGAAGTGAAAAACTGATGTGATATCTGAATCGTCAGTTATTTCGTCTATCTGCAACTTCTTCACCGACTCTGGCGCCAGGACGCAGCCATGTTCTTCCGCCTTGCGAGATGATTGGCCATTTTTCCATCCATAAGAGCGTCTCATTCGCCCTCGACTAGCCATTCAGGGAGAATCTCGAGATTTTAGGCCAAACAAAGGCGCCCACTGACTCTCTCTCTCTCTCTGACTCACTCTCTCTCTCTGACTCTCTCTCTCTGACTGTCTCTCTCTCCGCCTCTCTGTCTCTCTATCTCTCTCTCTCTCTCTGCGTGTGTCTTTCTTTGTGTCTGTGTGTCTATCTGTGTCTGTCTGTCTCTCTCTCTTTTCTCTTTCTCTCTTTTTCTTTCTCTCTCTCTCCCTCTCTCTCTCTCTCTCAACCTTTGTGTGTGTCTCACCCCTAAACAGAAGATAAACTCTTGTGAGTTACTGCCCAAATCTCCGACAAAATGAGTGTCGCGATTATGAAGGCAATCCACATCAGATGCCCCTACCATCCGAATATGCGATTTATGCATTTGGGCTTGGTTTACGTCTCAACTTCCCCGGTATCTAGTGCATGTGTGCGTGTCAAGGACACGACGACGAAACAAACTGACCTTGCAAGGCTTGGTGGGATGGTGATTGGGTGACTGCACTTTATTTTTTTCACGGTTAAAGGACGGGATATGGGTGAACACACCTCGAGTTTCTCGCACGCGAGCAATGGCGTCGTGGTCTATGGGACATTCTGCATAGCTCGGCTGGGTATTCCTCTCAATCATGCATGTGCACCTGCCGGATGTTGTTCCATCCTGTTCAGTGTGTCCTTCTTTTTATATCAGGGAAACTGTTCACATTCTGGTCAGTGCGCCAGCCTTTTCTTGGAACTACGAAACTGAAAGTCACAAAAACGACTTAAAAAGGAGACTGAACATGACTCGTTGATGAGTTTCAGATGGCCTTCTTTAAAATGTCACAGTGACCCCAGATTGAAGTGTGTTTCGAGCGTATTTTTTAAAGAGTGGCGTTTGCGTTGCACAGGAAAAAGAAGGTGCAAACCTCTGCAATCTTCTCCTGGAAATGTGACAGGAATAGGCAGGACATTTCCAACAACTGTCCTACGAATTCATTCGATGGAAATGGCTTGTTATCACGGGTCTTCTACAAAACGGCAGTCAACCTTTGCTATGGCAGATTTATGCCTGTTGTCACAGACAGCTCTAAATTTCCATTTTTCGTGCTATCCGGGTATAGTTCCGTGAATCTAGAGCGGATTTTCATATTCAGAACCGGTGGGGCCTCTTCCGAGAAGTACACTAGTATTGTGTTCATCCTTGAAAACGATAAATAGTGCATGTTCCTCATATTCAGTGACGACGCTCATAAGACTCTGGCAAATTATATGTAGTACTGGATCCGTCTACAGACGTACCCTGGTGTGTATCTGTAACTAAGACGTTGTCTGTCTTCATGTATGTCGTTTACTACATATGTTATCAGAGGAGTTTTACTGAATCATGGATCAGGAAATTATTATACGTCAACACTTAGAAATATACAGATATTTAAGGGATTTCAATTAAATGCCTCTCTTTGAGTTGTGTCCAACAAATCCTATGCTACCTGACGGGAAGGGGAGATTGTGGCTGGGGTGGAATTTTCTACAGGGGACATTTGGTAGAGGGAGTAATTTAATATAGTTGGAACATGCTTTTGAACAAAGAGGTTTACGAACTAGTGTTTTTACATTCCTTGTAAAGCCTGACTATTTTATCACATTAACCAGCTTGCATGTAATATATCGCATACCTTCAAACCTGTAGATGTGTGTGTGTGTGTGTGTGTGTGTGTGTGTGCGCGTGAAAGAGAGAAAAAGAGAGAGAAAGAGAGAGAGAGAGAGAGAGAGAGAGAGAGAGAGAGAGAGAGAGAGAGAGAGAGAGAAGAGAAACCGAACACTTTAAAATCAAATACTCGCAAGAAGCCTGCAAACATTCTGGTACATGCTTGTTTGTTGTATCGGCAAACATATTGTAAGGTGGAAGAGGAAGATCAGACTAACGTGGAGATGAATACAACATATTCGCTTTAAAAACTAACGTTAGACATGAAAACGCACAACTGGGGTAAAATGAAATGGAGTAAATACTGGCTTTGCATAATATAATAAAGCCTTCGTAGAGCGATTATAGAAACATTCGACGTGTCAGAATATTCAAAAACGTGTTGCCAACAGCAGAGTAACAAAAGCTACTTTTTTGGATTCTCGGATTTCTCCCGTCACCACCAATCAATACGTAATTAAGATGGTTCTACGTTATTACAGGAAACGGAAGTCTCAAACGCGATCATTTTCTGACAACCATGTCCCCTTTAGATAGCGATTCTGCATGCACACTTCCATTTCTCTTAACAGCGTCAATCTGGCGGTACGGATGATCACGCTAGACTCTTGATGACGCATTGCAGCCTCAAAAAGGTGAAGAAAAGTATGTCAGGGACCTGTCATCCTTTTTTCTTTATCTCTCTGCAATCCCCTCAGCGTGGAACCCACTAGGAGCTGTTCAAGAGGCGAAGGGTGGGAGCACAAGAGAAGGAGAGAAGTGGGTTGACGACACCTCACCTCCCTCACTTGCAATCGATGTCCCAGACCTGGATCAGAGCTCACATGGTTACGCACGTGAAGCGTTCGTTCCCTCACGTCTTGTGATGCAACACCTCTTCAGAACCAAATCGAAAGGAACGTAACGTGATAAATGAAGTACAAATGAGTAAAAACAAAGTGACAGTTGGCACGTCGAGTTATATTAGTTTAATTTGAGCAGTTGTGATTGCTTGCAACAGACTAAAAATGAAGACTGTTTTGCATCTTGATGCAGTTTGCCAACACTTTTACACTTTCCGTGAATGTTGTGGAATGAAATTCTCTCTCTCTCTCTCTCTCTCTCTCTCTCTCTCTCTCTCTCTTGGATGCCCAGTTGCTGCTCTCCAAGTTTTTTAACATGGATAAGTACACGACCCGTGGAGATCTACTTTTTCCATTGTAAGTATCTTGAACCAGTATTTCATAGATCTCAGCACTGCATTGATGTATAGGATACTTTGCCGTCTCTTCATAAACCAGAGCGTTGGGAGTTCTTGAACTTCCATTTGAGTATTGTTTCATTGCTGTCAAATGTACACTTTCTATTATTCCGCAGTCGTCGACTCCCCATATCTCTGAAGCATACAAAAGGAGAGGCTGGATCTGTACATCGACAATTAATTTTAGTTACAAACATTCGGTGCTACGTACATGTGCCATTTGTAATGTTGTCATGATCTTCAAGACCGCAGCTCTTCCACGAAATGCCAAATCTGCTGGGATTGAGTTTGTACAGATCTTTGCTGAGAACATCACTCCGAGATATCTGTACGAAGGGACAATGTCAAGTTTTTGCCCTTGCAAATACAATGCCTCATGTCCTGTCACGTGACATCTCATGCGGAGTGATATGCATATTACTCAAATGTGGTTTTTCAAATGTCTGAATATCACGGAAAGCGGTCAACGAACGAGAGGTTATGAAAATTTAAGAGAACGACTTATTGAAGAGTTCACACAACAGTTGTGACTTGATTATAGTATGAATCTACGCTATTCCATATACAAAGAATTCAATCTTGTTTTTGGATCAGAATCATACCTAGTAGCGTTGGATATAACAATCTTCAGAGACTGCATGATTAGATTCAGAATAGAAATCAGTGAACTGTTCATTCACAGGCGTAGGTACAGCCGCGACAACTGTGTAACCTTGTGTCCCCATTGCAGATAGATGAGAACGAAAGGCATTTTCTTTTGGATTGTCATCTTTGTACGATTTACGAGTAAGATGTGTTATACCATTAGTAAGTGAAGAAATGGAGGACCCTCTTGTACAGCTCATCTGTAACAGAGATACTTATGTGATAAGAGGGGTCGCCACTTACCTCTACCATGCATTAATGAGAAGAAAGAAGGCAATCTTGCAGGATATGCAGAATGATTTCTTCCCCTCTAGAATAAGCAGAGAGCAATAAAGAGCATAATAACAGGTCTCAGTATTTGATAACACGGGATCATTGAGACACACAGACTGTTAGTGTCCAATGGTATATTGTTTAACAATGTATTGCATCATTGTACTTGTGATGGGCCGCACGCCTAGACAATAAACTGCTTCGTTCATTCGTTCTCTCTCTCTCTCTCTCTCTCTCTCTCTCTCTCTCTCTCTCCTCTCCACAGCTTCAATCAACGCACGCGCGTGCAGCGGCGGAGTCTCTCTCTGCCTCTGTCTCTCTCTCTCTCTCTCTCTCTCTCTCTCTCTCTCTCTCTCTCCCTTCTTACATTCAGCCTTTGAGGCATAATATTCAAATGTGGAGAGAGAGAGAGAGAGAGAGAGAGAGAGAGAGAGAGAGAGAGAGAGGGGGGGGGCTGGGGGGGGGAGGGAAGGGGGAGGGAAGGAAGAGAGAATGAGAGTAAGAGAGTGGGTGGGTGGGAGAGAGGGAGATAGATAGAGAGACGGAGATAGATAGATAGAGAGAGAGAGAGAGGGAGAGAGAGAGGGAGAGAGAGAGAGAGAGAGAGAGAGAGAGAGGGAGGGAGGGAGAGAGAGAGAGAGAGAGAGAGAGAGAGAGAGAGAAAGAGAGAGAGAGAAAGAGAGGGAGGGAGGGAGAGAGAGAAAGAGAGAGAGAGAGAAAGAGAGAGAGTGTCAGTTTAAATTAACGCAAGAATGATAAATGTACAATTCTTAAACATACTAAAATGGGTAGATAGTGTACCAGAAAAGCAAAATTTAAGTATGGAATTTGAAGTAACTACAATGACATATACATAAAAATCAAATTTCTAAACATCCAAATGTTAAAAACAAGTAACATACATATAGGCCAAAGCCTCTTGGTGTACACTCCATTCCCTACTCCCCCACCCCCAATCAGCCGGAACCCCTCCAATTGTTCAGCCAGGGGTGGCCTGAAGTAAGCATATGTGAAGAATGGACATGTGAAGAATGGACACTGTAGGATACACACTTAGCCGTTCCATGGTCTAGACGTCAGATGAAGGCGTGGAAAACTATGTCATAGGATGATGCCTGAGAATAGAACAAATTTTGTCTTTGAAAATAGGCAAATACTTGATACATTTTATGTCATCAGGCAGTGTATTCCACAGAGCAGCCCCAGAGTAAAATAGGCTCGATTTGAACAAATCGATGCGAGGCTGAGTTAGGAGAAATTTGTCATGTCCTCTGAATGATGACTGCTCAAATAGTTTGGTTAGATACTCTGGGTGTGTGTGTATGTGTGTGTGTGTGTGTGTGTGTGTGTGTGTGTGTGTGTGTGTGTGTGTGTGTGTGTGTGTGTGTGTGTGTGTGTGTGTGAGAGAGAGAGAGAGATAGATAGAGAACGAACGAACGAACGAACGAATGGATTTATTGAATAGGCCACCGGCCCCTTTCAAGTATACAATGTAAATACAAATCAATACATTTCAAATATACAGTGTCAATATATTTGTAATTGACAGTGTCAATTCTTACGAGAAAATTACTTAAATATAAAAGCTGTCCCGCTCCGCGGACTCAAGCGCATCCTGTCTACGTTTGAATGCCTTGTACAAAAACATACTAGTTGCTCTTATTGTCTTCCTGTGTTTACTGGACATTAGGCGTTTTACCGGTTCATCGACGTTCGAATCTAACGAAGCAAATATGAAACGTTCCCTTAAATCGTACAATGTAGGGCAATAGAGTAGAAAATGGGTCTCTGTTTCTTCTCTTTCTCTGCAGAGCGGACACAAATTAATGCCATCACCTGTCGTGTATCTGTATTTGTGACTGAATAAATCCGTAATTCCCATCCTGAAACGTATATAAATATCTCTAAATACTTTTTTATCTATATCGTATAGGTACTGTTCGGTTCCAAAAGATATTTTGAAGAGTCTATAGAAAGAATATCTACTACTATGCCGTACTCGCACTTCCCAATCAGTACAAAATCTGCTAATGAGTTTTTCTCTGATGTTTCTCAGAAGTGCTGTCTCATTGGTAACCCGCTGGTTTGACCATACATTTTCTAAATCGCATTCTATAAGTATCTTTTTGATTTTGGTTGCCCAAAAATCTTCATTTTTCGGTGTACACAGCATCATCTGATAAACTCTAAAGGGTAACCTACTTTCGTCCATCTTCAAGATTTTAAGCCAGTACTTGATACTACGTAACTTGGCATTGATAGACAGAGGAAAACGCCCAGTGTCTCCATAGATCATATCATTAGGGGTTCGTGAAGAAACGTTAAGGAAACTTTTCAGAGCCTGTAGATGTACATTTTCTACCGTATGACAATCATCCATTCCCCAGATTTCAGCTCCATACAAAAGAATCGGCTGAATTTGTGCATCAAACAGTTTAAAATACACATCTGGTGTTACCTGTGCAATCTTTCTCAATGTCTTAGTTAACAGAAAAAGAGCAGCTCTTGCTCTACAAGCCAAATCCTTCTGTGTCTCTTTGGAGCATAATTTCGTCGAAAGTATGTTGCCGAGATACTTGTAATCGCTGACCACTTCCAGTTGTACGTCACCTAGATACCATCTTTCATATCTGGCCAAATATCCACCTAGTCTGTATACAACTACTTTCGTTTTGTCTGTGTTAATCTTCAGGCCAAGTTTATCTGCTGCGCTTTTAAGACAGTTTAATTGATTTTGGAGACCAACTGCTGTATCAGAAAGCAGAGCGACATCGTCTGCAAAAAGGAGGGCACTTAAATCAGGTGTATTGGGTAAAAGTTGTATACCGTGCTTACTGTTTTCCGAAATCTCTTCAATCAGGGAATTAATTAGGTAAGAAAATAAGATCGGGCTGATTTTGCAGCCTTGTTTTAGTCCCGAGGAGCACTCAAAGAAGTCTGTTAGACCCTCCCTCCCTCTTACGCAGTATCGCACTGATCCGTACATGGCTATCAAAATATCTAAGATTTTTCCTGTAATCCCATTTTCTTGCAAAATTTTCCACAATATACTCCTGTCCACAGTATCAAAAGCTTTTTTAAAATCTACATAACCAATATAAAGTTTTTTGTGTTTACATAAATATTTTTCAATAATACCATACAGAATGAATATGTTGTCAACTGTCCCATACCCTTTTCTAAAGCCCGCCTGTTCTTCTCGAATAAGGTCATGCTGATCTGCCCAGTTCTGTAACCTGCAGCAAACAACATGGGTAAATACTTTACTGAAGGTGCTAGATAAAGCAATACCTCTGTAATTATCAGGATTGTCACTCGGTCCACGTTTGTGGATCGGCACAATGATAGCCTCCGACCAAACATGTGGAAACACACCATAATCAAATATAGCACTGAATAGATACAATAATAAAGGCAACAACAAGTGTTCAGCTGATTTTAACATTTCAGCTAATACACCATCTGTGCCTGCAGATGTCCCAGTTTTTAGAGACCTCAAAGCAGTTGTTATCTCTGCCCGTGTAATGGGTGAATTTAAATCGCTGTTGTCAAAGAAATTGATACTTCCCGGCTGCACGTGGCAATCATGGTCGACGGATGGCAGGCACGAAAAAATACTCTTAAAGTGGTCATACAATGCTTGTAAAGAAATGCTACAAAGAATTCGTGATTTTGTACTCAGAAGTTTAACTTGTCTCCAGAATTTTGTACTGTCTCTCATATTTGTACCCAGAGTATTACTTACACTCGCTCTGTACTCTTTTTTCTTATCCCTAATGGTCTGTTTATATTTGTTCCTGTACCTGATGTATGTTTTTCTATCTTCATCTGCCTTAGTGGTTAAGAAAATCCGTAAATATCGTCTGGCAGCTTTCTTGTCATTTGCACATTCTTTGTCATACCATCCTCTCGAATACGACTGAGCTCGTGTTTTAAACGTTTTTTTAAGAAATTCTGCAGCCTGCACAAGACATCCCGTTAGCGCCCCTGCAAACATATTTATATCTAATTGTGATTCAATCTTCATTTCGTTGTCACTTAGTTCTGATAGACAGTTCTGAAGATTCTGGATATACACATCAGAAAAAATAGCATCCCAGACAATTTTTGTGGTCGACATGGCGTCCATGTCTTCCCTACAAGCTGAATGTGCATTGCCCCGGGAAATATTTAACTCAAGACACATATGCGGGGAAGTAACTGATTCTACCACGCGCAATGAATCAAATACTGTGAGAAGATCCTCTGACGCTATAAAATAGTCTATCACACTACTTCCTGCATGAGATACGTACGTAAATTTCCCCGATTCCTCCCCGAACAAACCATTTAAAATTGTGAGATCATACGCAGTGCACAGGGCCAATAGCGATCGGCCAAACTCATTTAGAGTAGTGTCATGGGAAAAGCGTAGAACATTCGTTATGTCCCATCTCAAGTCAAACATTACATCACTATCACATGCGTTATAACACGACGTTCTAGCATTTAGATCACCACATAATAATATAGAGCAATCTTGATAATGTTCGGTGACAGAAGCAATACATCTTTCCAACAAAACGATGCCATCAGCTTCATTTACCGTTTTATAAAATGGAGAACTAGTTGGGGGTACGTATGCAAAAAATATGAGCACATCTTTCATGGTACCAAACAAGATTTTATCGACCTTGAATACTAATATATTGTTGAAGGCCACTTCAATCTTACAGAAAAGATTAGCAATTGATTTCTTCACAAAACAGATAAGACCCCCTGACAACCTTCCCTTCGACGACAACTTATTAGCAGGCACAACAAACTTGTCAAACAGTTCTAAACAATGTGAACAATCAAACTGCTGTAAAAAAGTTTCATACAAACATGCACATGAAAATTTTTCTATATACTGGATGAAGTCGGGATCATCAAACTTTGAAAGTAACCCATCAACATTCCATGACAATAAAGTAAATTTATCGAAAGGACAATCGGTAGGAATACCTTCCTTGTTCGAGGTGTCAACGCTGGGGCAGTGGCCGTCTCCCTAGGTGTCAGAGCTGGACTCGCCAGCAGCCTTGGCATACTCTCCGGGCTGAGGGGGGAGAGCAGGTGCGGAGCCTTGCGGCCTCCCTGCCGCAAAGGGACGCAGTCTTCTTCGCCACACGTTAAGTCCGCTGTCCATTTCTGCTGACGATACTTCCGCACAGCTACTCGTGAGTGGAAGTCTGTCCATCTCCGTCCTTGCATCATCGAATAGGTCTTCTTCATCGCCGTCATCTGTCTCCTGAGGCTCCTCCGCCTGAGTGACGCTCGTCTGTGATGATCCTGTAATTACCCAGTCCAGCAGGGTGCGCTGGGCGCGCCCTGCACGCTCAGAGCGCGCCAAACGTGAACCACCACTGGACGAGGTCCTCACGGGGTTGCTGACGTCAGGGGGCTCCTCATTCGCCGGCACAGCACGGGGAATTTCTTCTGTTTGGGTGGTGTCACGTGCTTCACTGTTTGACAACAGTACGTGATCGTCTGCTATGACCTGACTCGATACTCGAAGAGGCTCGGGAACGTCGGACTGCATGTCGGTTACAGCTGCTGTTGCTGGCGACTGATCTCCGTCCTCTCTTGATCGGTGGATGATCTCTGCGTCATATCTTCTGGGATCGCTGAAGGTTGCCTCAGTCCGAACGCTACGATGGTGTATTTCGGAGTCGGAGATCTGTATCAGGTTTTTCTCATTGAACCGCTGCTGTCTCCTCCTTCTACCTTTGGGAAAACTGGGGGGGTTCAGGTCTGTCTGTCTTGGTCGCATAGTAGTGGCATTTGTCTGCAGTCCAATTCTTGTGTCACGGGTGTGCCCTCTCGAGTCCCCGTTCTGCGCTGCGCAGCGAGCGGTGTCAGTTCCGTGGCTGTAGTGACCGCTGGATGCATAGTTGATCCCAGTTCTTCGCGGGTCTTGCGATGTAGAGTTGGGCGCTCCAGTGTTCCGGTAGTACAGCTGGTTATTCTTGAAATAAGCCACTCGCCCTTGTCTACGTAGATCACGCAGTACGGCTGCTTGTCTAGTGGTCAGTTCACCCGAAATTTTCACTCCTCTTGATCTGAGGTTTTCTCTGCCTCTCTGCAGGAGTGAGAGTTTGTCCGACCAAGTGGCGAAGGTTACCAGGATTGGACGGGGGCGTCCAGGCTGACTGTTCCGCATGCCCAGTCTCTGTACACGCACGATGTCTCGCTCATGCCAGTCAACGTCAGGAACTGTTTCTCGGAGTAGGTGTATGACAGCGCTGAGGCAGTCCCAGTAGGACTCTTGTCTTTCCTCTCGAACTCCAAAGATCCTGATGTTATTTCGGATAGACTGTAGTTCTATGTTCTCTCGCTGTTTCTCTGCCTCGTTCTGATTTTCCAGACATTCTCTCGCAACTTGGCTTAACTTCTCTTTTATTTCATTTTGTTCAACCTGCAATGCCTGACTCCACTCTATCAGATGCTGGTATTGCGCCTGTGATCTTTTCTCCGCCTCTTGAATTAAGTTCTTCATATGCTCTTGCTGGTCACAGAGCCACTGCATGAAAGATTTAGTGTATAAAACCTCACTATGCAGGCTGTCGAACTTGTTGCAAATCATGCTGGTCAGTCTTTCGTTTTCCTCGGACATCTGTGTGCGCAGCGTCTCTAACCTGTCGGCCACGTCGGGTCCGTCTGCTCCGGCGATAGCGCAGTCGTCTGTCTGGGTTCCATTGCTTGTCCCAGGCCCGGGGTTCTCACAAATGTCGCCGCTCAAAAGCAGACGCTGAGAGAAGTCGTTGTTTGCAGTAGGAGTTTGGCATGGTTTCATAACGCAGGCGAGAAGCAGAGACGAGTACAGGGTGAATCCCAGCACACAAGCTTTCACTATAGAGCGAGGCAGTCGGGCGCGGCATGAGCGAAACGTGCTGGCGTTCGGCCCATCACAGGCGGTACCACGAAGCAGGAAAATTCCAAACACCATGGCAATAGTGGCATCTACCTGTAGTGTGAAACTGCCGTCAGGGTAATACTCTCGGTGGGTTCTGTAGGGGCATTTCTGTCGTACGTTGGCGGAGAACAAACCAATGCGAGCACGATACGTTGCCGTATCCGTCCCCATGTCTGGGTGCTCGTGAGCACAGTTCACCAACGCAGATAGTGGATATGTTCTTCGTGAAAAGTCTCAATAAGATCATAAACGAGCAAAATAAAAGTTCAAATCACTCACTCGTTAACGTTTAGTGTCCCATATTGTCGATATTTCGAGTCAACGTTATTTCCAAAACACAATTCGCTATTCACCTCAACACAGTGCGGAGCTCCGGCACACACGTCCGTCCTCGACGCAAGCAACCTCCAAAGTCGAGATAGATAGAGAGAGAGAGAGAGAGAGAGAGAGAGAGAGAGAGAGAGAGAGAGAACGAACGAACGAACGAACGAACTTTATTTTACAAGGGTAGTGAATTAGGCAGTAGTGCCTTTCTTACATTCAGCCCTTGAGGCAAAATATTCAAATGTGGTGAGAGAGAGAGAGAGAGAGAGAGAGAGAGAGAGAGAGAGAGAGAGAGAGAGAGAGACAGACAGAGAGAGAGAGAGGGGGGGGGAGCTGGAGAAAGGGGGAGGAAGGGAAGAGAGAATGAGAGTAAGAGGGTTGGTGGGTTGGGGAGAGAGGGTGGGGGAGAGGGAGGGAGGGAGGAGAGAGAGAGAGAGAGAGAGAGAGAGAGAGAGAGAGAGAGAGAGAGAGAGAGAGAAGAGAGAGAGAGGAGAGAGAGAGAGAGAGAGAGAGAGTCAGTATAATTATCGCAAGTATTATACATGTACAATTTCTTAAACATACTAAAAATGGGTAGATAGTGTACCAGAGAAGCAAAATTTAAATATGGAACTTGAATCAACTACAATGACATATACATAAAAACAATTTTCTAAACATCCAAATGTTAAAAACAAATAGCATACATGTAGGCCAAAGCCTCTTGGTGTACACTCCCTCCCCTACTCCCCCACCCCCAATCAGCCGGAACCCCTCGATAGTTCAGCAGGGGTGGCCTGAAGGAAGCATATATGTGAGGGATGGACAATATACACAAATACACACTTAGCCGTTCCACTGTCTAGACGCCAGATGAAAGCGTGGAAAACTATGTCATAGGATGATGCCTGAGAATAATGCGAATTATTATCTTTGAACATAGGCAAAGATTTGATACATTTTATGTAATCAGGCAGTGTATTCCACAGAGCAGCCCCAGAGTAAGATAGGCTCGATTTGAACAAATCAATGCGAGGCTGAGGCAGGAGAAATTTGTCACGACCTCTGAATGATGACTGCTCAAATAGTTTGGTTAGATATTCTGGTGTTCGGCCATCTTTTACCTTTTTCACAAGCACACACTTATTGAGTTGCAGATGCTTATGGAGAGGCAAAATGTCAAGCATTTCCATTTTCCTTTCAGTGCTGAGAGATTTATTTGGGATCATAAGCTTAGAAGCTCTTCTGTAAAGTGAATTAACTCTCTTCAAATTAGCTTCACTACAGTTATCCCACAATGTTGATGCGTAATTGATGTGTGATATGATGTGGGCACTGAAAAATATTTTGCAGGTTTCCGTGTCTACAAAGTGCCTCAGCTTTGACAGTAGAAAGAGATTTCTTGAAATCTTTTTGCACATTAGATTTATGTGTGAATTCCAGTCTAACTGTTCGTCAATCATCACCCCAAGCACTTTGTGTTCTTTCACCTTTTCTATCGGCTCTGCATCAAGTGAGAGTGGGAGTGACAAAGGATGTAGTTGATGTTTTTGCCTTGTGGTTATCACCATATACTTGGTTTTGGATGGGTTGAGGACCATATGATTTGAAAGACACCAGCAACATATTTCATCAAGACTCTTTTGGAGTTTATCTGCCACAGTTTCGGTTGAGCTGTCCGCGATAGACAGCGTTGTATCATCTGCAAACATGTTGCATGAGACCTTTCTATCTGTGATATGCAAGGGTAGGTCATTTATGAATAAGCAGAATAAAAGGGGGCCTAGTACAGATCCCTGTGGGACACCGGCTTTTAGAATACCATACTTGGAAACGTGCCCATCGAATTGGACACTTTGTTGTCGATTATCCAGGAATGACTGAAAAAACTTCACAGTCGTGTGACCATGAAAATAAAGAGCCAGTTTATCCAATAGTATGTCGTGATGTACCATGTCAAAGGCTTTTCTGAAATCTAGGAAGACAGATCCTATCACTTTCGAGGTGTTAATGGCGTGCAGCCAGGTGTCAATCAGGTGGGATAATGCAGTATGGCAGGAATGTTTTGGTCGGAAGCCCGATTGAAGGGGGTGAAGAAGACTGTGCCGATCAAGAAATGCCAACAGATGTTTGTGAACGTGCTTTTCAATTGGTTTTGATAAAATTGATAGAACTGATATGGGTCGGAAGTCATCTAGACTTGTGGGAGTTTTCACTTTTGGTAGAGGGATAACTTTAGCTTTTTTCCATTCATCTGGGAAGTTTTGCTTGATAATGCACAAATTGTATATGTATGTGAGCGAGTCGATTATATATGGAAGAGAGAGTTTAAGAAGAAAGCTATTGATGCCATCAGGTCCTGTAGTTTTAGAGTTGAGTTTT
>JAWQFJ010013542.1:57500-102500 GCA_034096865.1 Theodoxus fluviatilis | reverse complement strand
CGCCATGACTTTTTTCTTACCCCCAATGTCACAAAGACGAAAACGTCGAGATCCGACCAAGGCGGTGAAGCGAGCCTCCGCACTACTTTTCTTGGTTGTCTCTTGAACAAGCAGCGGTCTGAGGAAATGACTGGAGAGGAAGCTGTAGAGAAGTAAAGCATTGGGTGGGTGTAAACAGGGTGGGTGTAAACAGGGTGGGTGTAAACAGGGTGGGTGTAAACAGGGTGGGTGTAAACAGGACGGGTGTAAACAGGACGGGTGTAGTGAATCATGGTCTGATCCTATACTCATATGTCCAGCAGTATACACGAGACAACCTCCTCTTCATAGTTTGGAATTAGTGGAGAAAAGTACAAATACGACGGACACACTGACACAAACACAAACACTGACACAAACACACACAAACACAAACGCGCACACTGAATGCATGTATGAATGAATGAATGAATGAATGAATGAATGAATGAATGAATGAATGGACGATGGATAAAGGGAAGGGAACGATAGTAGCAAGGAGAAATAAGCAATGTAAATAGTAAGGGGACTCTAGTGCTGGACGGAGGCCAGAATGGCATGGGTGTATGCATCAGCCCACGATTTATGTCTGTCGACTCATAACGCCGTATGTGCATCGCACTTCCAGGTAAACCCGGGAGGTGGATGTAGTGAATCTTTAGATAACGCTAAATGTTGGGAAGGTCTTCTTCACCCAGCAAGGAAAAGGTTCGCTGGAAAGAAATGTCCCAAACAACAGCTGTTCCGATCACGATTCTCACAGGCGTGGTGCCTTTTGGCACGAGGGAGCAGGGATGGGAGATGCCACGAGCCATGGAAATGCGCACATCTCAGTGAGTAAGATCTCGGCGAGCTTTCCCACCTAGCTCAGTGTTGACAGCTGACTTCTCCACTCAAGAAAAGCAAGGAGTGAAACAGTGGGGAAGAAAATCGAAGTAAAAACAAACACCCGTGGAAAACAATCCCAGTTTGTCCCTGGCTATTTCTCATCCTGACTTCTCCCTAACCTTAGCTTATTACATCAAAAATGGACGGTAGGCAGATGCTGGGATTTAGACATAGTATCATCCTACCAGACACAAATAATCGCATGATGTGCACATGTAAACAATTTTCTCAACCGGAAGGGAGTCTTTGAGAACAGGGGAAGGAGGTAAAATGAGAGTGAGAAGTGGGAGGAGGGGAAGGAGGTAAAATGAGAGTGAGAAGTGGGAGGAGGGGAACGAGGTAAAATAAGAGTGAGAAGTGGGAGGAGGGGAAGGAGGTAAAATGAGAGTGAGAAGTGGAAGGAGGGGAAGGAGGTAAAATGAGAGTGAGAAGTGGAAGGAGGGGAAGGAGGTAAAATGAGAGTGAGAAGTGGGAGGAGGGGAAGGAGGTAAAATGAGAGTGAGAAGTGGAAGGAGGGGAAGGAGGTAAAATGAGAGTGAGAAGTGGGAGGAGGGGAAGGAGGTAAAATGAGAGTGGGAGGAGGGGAAGGAGGTAAAATGAGAGTGAGAAGTGGGAGGAGGGGAAGGAGGTAAAAAGAGAGTGAGAAGTGGAAGGAGGGGAAGGAGGTAAAATGAGAGTGAGAAGTGGGAGGAGGGGAAGGAGGTAAAAAGAGAGTGAGAAGTGGAAGGAGGGGAAGGAGGTAAAATGAGAGTGAGAAGTGGGAGGAGGGGAAGGAGGTAAAATGAGAGTGAGAAGTGGGAGGAGGGGAAGGAGGTAAAATGAGAGTGAGAAGTGGGAGGAGGGGAAGGAGGTAAAAAGAGAGTGAGGAGTGGAAGGAGGGGAAGGAGGTAAAATGAGAGTGAGAAGTGGGAGGAGGGGAAGGAGGTAAAATGAGAGTGAGAAGAGGGAGGAGGGGAAGGAGGTAAATGAGAGTGAGAAGTGGGAGGAGGGGAAGGAGGTAAATGACAGTGAGAAGTGGGAGGAGGGGAACGAGGTAAAATGAGAGTGAGAAGTGGGAGGGTGGGAAGGGGGTAAAGTGAGAGTGAGAAGTGGGAGGAGGGGAACGAGGTAAAATGAGAGTGAGAAGTGGGAGGGTGGGAAGGGGGTAAAGTGAGAGTGAGAAGTGGGAGGAGGGGAAGAAGTAAAATGAGAGTGAGAAGTGGGAGGAGGGGAAGGAGGTAAAATGAGAGTGAGAAGTGGGAGGAGGGGAAGGAGGTAAAATGAGAGTGAGAAGTGGGAGGAGGGGAAGGAGGTAAAATGAGAGTGAGAAGTGGGAGGAGGGGAAGAGGTAAAATGAGAGTGAGAAGTGGGAGGAGGGGAAGGAGGTAAAATGAGAGTGAGAAGTGGGAGGAGGGGAAGGAGGTAAAATGAGAGTGAGAAGTGGGAGGAGGGGAAGGAGGTAAAATGAGAGTGAGAAGTGGGAGGAGGGGAAGGAGGTAAAATGAGAGTGAGAGGTGGGAGGAGGGGAAGGAGGTAAAATGAGAGTGAGAAGTGGGAGGAGGGGAAGGAGGTAAAATGAGAGTGAGAAGTGGGAGGAGGGGAAGGAGGTAAAATAAGAGTGAGAAGTGGGAGGAAGGAAAGAAGATAAAATGAGAGTGAGAAGTGGGAGGATGGGAAGGAGGTAAAATGAGAGTGAGAAGTGGGAGGAGGGGAAGGAGAGGAGAGTGCTGAGAGAGAGAAGAGAGACGGAGAAATACTGGGCGGAAGAGGCGAGGTTCGAGAGCAAGGTGCAGAGGATACGCCACGGTAGAGACGCGTAGTAGGACAGGGGAGCAGGCGGAGCAGAGTGGGGGAGGCCAAGAGTCACGATGGAAACAGCAACAACATTCCTCCGTAACAGGCTCCGAAGAACGCGTGTAGGTAAAACATGTTAGTTTTGTAGTGGGCGTTGGAGGACAGAGGAGAGGGAGGGAGGGAGGGAGGGAATGAGAGAGAGAGAGAGAAAGAGAGAGAGATAGAGAGGATAGAGAGAGAGAGAGACAGAGAGAGAGAGGGAGACAGAGGGAAGGAGAGAGAGAGAGAGAGAGGGAGAGAGAGAGAGAGAGAGAGAGAGAGAGAGAGAGAGATTCAGCCTATGTACAGAGTTGGGGGAGTGGATGGTACGCTGGAGGGTTGAGTAATGCCAGGCGCACACACGGGAAGTTGTTTACAAGGTGAAAGAAACACAGAGAATACCGGATTACGGCAATGAAAAACACATACGATGCTTATCTTCGCGGTCGCCTTGTCCGCATCTTGTCGTGCTTGTGTACTTGTAGGCGTTTTTCTCAAGTTTTTTACCACATAATATTGATGGATGGACGACGTTTCCAAAACATGAGAAGAAAACAACACCTACAGGATCGGGTGAGGAAAATGTTTCAGTGCAAGGCAACACTTTCACCAGAACTGACGTACAGACTAAACAGAAATCGTAGTTCCTCCTCGTTATTTTTTTCACGCATGCCCTGTTATAACTATATATCCCAATGTGACAACATACACATACAAAGGTTCCCTTAAAAATGTCGTTGGTGTTGTATTCTCATTGTTATTAAGAGCACTTTTCCTTTTTACGTTTTCCCTTATGCTCTTCATGTATTTCGAGAGCAAGCGAATTTCTGGGCGGAACAAATAAAAGAACTCTGGTACGATTTGCTCTATTATCTTTGTAAGATAATGTTAATGATCACCAGTCTTATTTGGGGTCGTGTTCACTGGATGCTTTCTGACGACAGAAGTGGGTACTACCAGCAATGATTGTCTGCTCACCATAAAATACACGCAGTAAATAACAAATGTTAATGATCACATCAAATTGCATGGAAAGTTATATTTCAGTGAAAGTAGAAATAAGTGGAGATCAATAGGTGGTTAAAAAAGGTAAACATTATGGCGGAAGTGAAGAAGATACAGCCTTCATTGCAAAATAAAGAGTTAGAAAAAGAAAACACCCTGTGAGAGATCCTCAAAATCAAGTCATCTACAACCCTTGAGTAATTTACTCAGCTGTTACAACACCATATACACTGCAGAAAATGCTCTCTTTTTAAATCGTGCTTTGGGAGTAAGACTAGACCCACGTCTCCCTACTTCCCTGCATAAAGGCAAATAACTAGGAAGATGGTGTTCATACTCATTCTAACTCATATTTGTTACTCTTAATAGTCTGTGGCATTAAATAGCCTGCAAAGGCTAATATACCTTAAAGACTTATCGATCAATCGATCGATCCATCTATCCACCCATCCATCCATTCATCCATCCATGCATCCATCCATCCATCCATCAATCTATCCATCTATCCATTCATTCTTTCATCGACTCATGCACTCATCATGCATCCATCCGTTCATCCATCCATCAACCCATTCATCAATCCATAGATGTATTCATTCATCCATCTATCGACGCATCAATTAATCTACCCATTCATCCATCCATAAATCGACCTATTCGTCCATCGATCGACATTCATTCATCAATCCATCCATACATCAATAAATCAACAATGCTTCCATCTATCCTTCGACCCTTCCTTCCATCCTTCCTTCTACGTTTCATCTTCGACTGGGATAATTTCCTTCCACTGCAGTGGCACATTTCTCCGGCTTGGAGTACGTCAACATCGCGAGAAAAGAACCTCGACTTCTCAAGCTTGTGACAGCAAAGGGCAAATTAGGCTATTTACCTTTTCACCATGCTTGTCCAAAACTTTTCCTTAGCTGAATGTTTCATTCCTTCTATCTCGGTTCTCATTAGTGGAGACAGAAACAACTGAAATTCTTCTGCAACGGAGATGCGTTAGATACATTAGTAATAAGGCATTTTGTGATAGTCCCGATCAAATCATGGAGCAGTTAATGGCATATCAAATAGTTGAATGCGTCGGAAACGTACACTGATATGTTCTGCTCTGAGATCGCTCCTAACACTGACAGTTAAGGTCTTTCTTATTTTGGACACTTCGATGTTTACGTAACTTACCCGTTTTGTGAGTTTATGCTCCTCGATTCGTTTGTTCCAGTGTAAGGCAAGGAGACGAAGCGAAGACCTGAACAACGAAGTGACATGACGTAAAGTCCATGTGTATGAGAAAACACTGAACGACATGGAACACAACTGTGTGTCAAACTACCTCCTTGCTGAGCACTAGCAAACGACAATCGCTACCTCAGCAACAACGTACTGAGAACAAAACGCAACAAGTTTCCGAATTTCACGTAGGTAGTGAATCAGCAACCTCCCGGTTAAAGCGTATGTGTCAGAAGTGAATGATAAGCGGTCCCCTCGCTGAGGACGAAGATGTCATAAAATAAGGTGATAGTCCATTAACACTGGAACTACAAAATTGGATGTTTTAAAGAGACTGTTGCATCAAAGCCTCTAGACGGCCTTCAGGCTGGTATCAACAGGTCATCTCCCATAGGGTCAACAAACAATCTCAAGGCTGTTTCAGTCAGAAATGTCGCTTTGCGTTGGGAATGCACGGACAGAGGTGGCGTGCTAATACGCTGTCATTCAGCTCCTCTTTCACAGTCGTCTAGCCCTAACCTGTAACTCCTCCATCCTGCCGCGGGCTCCTGGAATCCCAAAAGTAGAACATTACCATGGCGACAGACAGCCATCACCTTGAAAACAGACATCAGCTGGCAGCAAAACAGCACATTGGGAACCGTTAACTGAAACAATCCGTCATCACCATGGAAACAGAAGAACACAAGCTTGTAAACAGGCAGACATCACCATTGCTCTGATATCACCATGGGAGCAGACATGTCAAGAACAATAGGCAATATCATTAAGACAAGTATTGCCACAAGTCTCATACACCGATAAAAACCACCATGGGAGCAGACTACAATGGGCTTTGAACTCAGACTACCTTTTTCTGTAACAAGTAGCATTTATTATGATAAATCACTCTTATACCGCGCGATACTCCCACTCAGTGAGACTCAAAGCGCTTCAGCCGATGCCGAGGCTGCCTCTCAGTGTGTAGTGTCTCAAGTCAATGATACCAGTGTCCTGCTGCCAAGGGCGCTGGCACACTGTTTTCCACAAAGGAGAAATTGGGTGTTTTTACTGTGGCCAACACCCACCCGTCGAGGACATGAGCGTCAGGATCTTTATAGTGCGTGATTTTGATGTTGTGAATGCGTATCACACACTAGACCTCGGTTTATTAAGGTCTCATCCGAAGGACCTGGGGAGAGGCCCTGAGGAGGGCCGTTTGGTAGCCCTAAAGAGGGCCATTTGGTACCCGGTTTCACTCCTGGGTGGGGAGAAGCAATGGGAGTTAAGCATCTTGCTCAAGGATGCAATTCTGGGGACCGCGCAGCTTCGAACGCCGCACCCACTGGCCGCAAGCGGTTGTAGGTCCAGCGCGCTAACCACTCGGCCACTTCACCTCATTTACCCTATTGAGTGAAACCAATTATGTATCCTTCCACAACCTTTGCAATATGGATGCCTTCGTTCACCAACATCAGCACAACTGTGACAGGTGACTACCACCACCACTGTCGTCGTCGTCATCATCGTTGTCTTCAAGATCTTTGGCGCTATCTTTAAAACGCCTGCAAAGGACTCACACACTATTATCTCTCGTGTGTTTTCCAAGTTGCTATTGATATTTTAATGAAAAACGCTTAATGCTAATGACACAGCTGACTAGATGATATGCAGCTCGAGAACAAGAACACTTCATAAGTGACAGATTTGATCAACCAACAGTGGGTGTGAGATGATTAAGATGCCACCCCCAGTGCCAGAAGAACCGTGTGGCTCACGGGTGTTCGCCGTCCAGCCTCTTCGCGGCCAGAGGCAGCGTTCAGAACAGTATGGGTCCTTGCCTCCTGGGGCAAACTGCCCAACTCGCATTTCATCCTCCCTCTCATGAGGACAACTGGGTAAATGCAAGGAGCACCATGGCGAACAGAAGAGATAACTATTCCCCCCCCCCTTCCCCCCTCCCAACTCCTCCCCCTCCCCCCAACCTCTCTTCTCACCTTTTCACCCCAGAGAAAATGTACGTCGAGTGAAAAAAAAATGCTATTTTAACACATTATTAACTCCATGAATTGCTCACTTCCCAACCCTTGATGCACCTTCATCGCACTTTCCAATGTCTCACTCCTCTCCATCCATTCACTTATGCATCTCTACTGCTCTACAACCACCGCCACCAAGATGGTATAACTGTCAAGAAGATGGAAACATGGTGGAGGTTTTATTCACCACTGAAGAAAACAAAAGAATGTGGTGATAATCGAGACCTTCATCTTGTCAAGAATGAAGTCTGGGAACCCATGCAGCGGGAGCAAGAGGAGAGTCAAAAGCACAGAGGGAACCCAAGGGTCAGGAGAGACATGTGCAGGAGCACGTGATTTCTCTCCTCTGTTCAAGGAAGACGTCATCACCTGCTTGCAAGCACGCTTTGCATTTGGGCTGGGCAAACTCGAGTCTGCAACGTACGCACTGTGTGGAGAAAGGAGTCCATGATTAGGAGGGTTCTAAGAGGCACTGAAGATCTGTGATCGGCTTGTCTGAAGCATTGTCTGACCAAAACCTGTGTGTACCAGGTGACCGCCCGCGCGTGTGTTTTTAGGCGGGGGATTGGGGGTGGGGTGGTAGCTTGGGGTAGGAATGGGAGAGGGGGAAAGGTTTGTGGGTGAGTGTGGGTGTTGGTCAGGAGAAAAAAAGGGCGTTAGGATCGAAGGGAGTAAATTGGAATGGGCCACGTCAAAGCTGTGTTCATACCTTGAGTCTCATCGGAACAGACCCGCCCCGATCAAAAGCCCTGACCCCTTGAAACGCCTTGTTCCTCTCCACCTCCACCAGCAAACCCGCTTCCCTCTACTCTACGCCCCTCCGCCTCTTCTGTCCTTTTCGTTCCTCTGTTACTGACGTCAGAGGGGTCAGGTAAACCTTGCTGAGAACCGTGTTCAAACGTCTCACCGTGAGGCAACACGCAAGTAGCCCGGGTCACACGTAGCTACGTCACTGGTCTGCACTCTACGGTCCTTGTGCAGAGATAGTTGGCATACTGTTTTTCTAATGGTCCCCTTCTTTGAAGGAAATGAGTATGAGAACACCCGACTAAGGTTCTGTGTGAAATTAGATATGATTTAATTCCCAATCTGCGAGAAGTGTATGCGATATTTTATTATCAAAGGCGGCCTCACGTATTGATATATCAAGGCTCTCTGGTAGATTTCAATCAGTAGATGAAAATATATTAAAAGACCACATGATGCAAACGGGAGGGAAAACAATTTAATGATATGTTTTAAGAAGAAATATAAAGTGTTGGTTATACTCCTTCGTTAGTCTGAAAGATTAACGTAAAGAAGATGACAGTAAAACGTGTTCAGCATTAAACAGACTTCATGTCCTTGCGCTGGGACTAAAGTGGCATCTCTCTTAAAAGAGCCCATATTATCTAACTGTCTGAACAACAACAACAACAACAACATCAACAACAACAACAACATCCACAACAACATCTATGTGAATAAAACGGTTCATCAAATTGCAAGTTTCGTACATCCATATTTTGGTTCCGCGCAAGTATCTAGTTGTAACTGTACTTCATACACATCAGTCTCCTGAGTAACAGACTTTGGAGGAAAGGAGTAACAGCCGCCAATAGAGCCCTTACCTTATCACACGAAGAGCAAATATTCGAGCTAAACAGATCTGCACCAATCGGCCGTCTATGAAAGTATACATCCTTTGTTCTGCCCCATACCGTTCATAGGATCTCTTCTCTTGCTCCCGTCCAGCCATTCCACACTATCCCCGTCTCTTTCCGAAAGCAGTGTACTCGCATGCGCTTGCGCGCACACACACGCACGCACGCACGCACGTACACACGCACGCACGCACACAGACATGCACACACAAACGCGCGCACACACACACACATACACACGCTCATGATCACACGCGTACACACGCATATACCCACGCGCTCAAGGACAATCATGCAAATACACACACATACATACACACACATACAAACACACAAATACACACAAACACAAACACACATACATACACACACAATAGCAATCACGAGTACGCACATGCACGTACTCACGCGCATACTCACAACCACACAGGTGAATCAAACGCACGCATACACATACTCATATATGCTTACTTGTTAAAAATCTCCAATTGAAGAACTTCTGAGCCTTGACATCTTCGACACGATCTGCTGTGCATCATGAAGTCAGGAAAAAGCACACAACGCGCTTTGTCTGTACAGTTCGTTACCTGGGAAACTGGCCACGCACTATGAAATCATGGGTTGCCAAGTGTTGAATTACTTCTTAATATTTTGCATTTGGAATGTAAATATTTCCAGAGTCTGACTTAATCACTCGCATCAGCACTTAATAACTCTAGTTCTGTTAGATTGTGGTGAACTCATACCTAAAACGTTGACTGCCACCGTTTCTCACATTTTTTTTCCAAAACAGAATTATTTTTATCAAATAACCAAAATCATCTATGAACCACCAAGATCATAATGGTTAACGATATACGACTGTTTTCATTAACATAAGGTCACTAAACTAGTGTACACTTAAGAGCTGCAAAGAATGTTTTCCTTGTCGTCCCATAGCATCACACCATCTTATAGATCACTATCACTATGGACCCTGATTTCGATATATACACAACGATAGCGCGACACCTTGTACTATTTTCACTTTTCAACAGCCCCAATTCGTCGATGATACGACTCCTCAGCACACAAACGTAAAACACAGTTTAAATGGTTTTTGGCAAAGCGCTTCCTATACAGTCTTGGTCACTTTATTCACCAGCTCTTTTCGACTCTGAATCAAATATTGTTTGGGTGATTCCATGTCGGTGATCATGTTAACACGTGGTGATTCTATACATCCAGCAAAGCAAGCTCCGTTTACTTTTGGCGGGAGATATATTTGCGACGCTCCCCTGCACACCGCTCCTTGTGGTCAGGCGGTCCAGAAGGAAGCGTCCTCACACAAACAGAGGCGAGGGCGTGCCGGGAAGGAAGTGGACATCCCCAAGCTGTGGGGTCAGTGCACTCAAGTCGTTGACCCCGTCCTCTCGTTGACCTTCTCAAAACAAAATGACCACGATGCAAACATCCGGTAACTGACAGTTACATGAACCAGATTCTAAAACAAGTAGGAAAAGCAACCTCTTGATGTCTCCGTTGTACTCGTAGACTATGGACGATTTTTCCGCATCCGTAGACTAAAAGGATACAAGTACGTGGAGTTTTATAACAACCAGGGTAGCATCCCCAAGAGTATTGTCCGCTGGGCTTAAGGCTGATTAATTATTGATGTTATTCGGATCTTAATCCCTTTTGAACACAAGAGCTCAATAGAACACTTCTTTACTATGATGATCGAAAACAATGGAGCGAATAAGTGAATCTCTAGTATGAACATGGTGAAAGAAAAAAAATTGCGGGAAATTTCCACCTCATATGCTGAAAACATGTTCTTTAAGAAAAAGCATTTAAGTTTTTACTGGTCAGTTGAAATATGATAAAAGATGGATACAACAATATAATTCTAACACGTTCCACATTGTGCATAAGAAAACAAGGTTAATGTACTTTAAAAAAAGACTAGATGAAATATTTCATTCACAATAACATTTACTTATTCATGCATATAAAACACACAGCATGTTCGACGAAGAAATATTTAGTTTTTCACGGTGAAGTAAATATCATGAAGATGTAATCGTGACTAAGAGCGCTGATATCTTTACTTAGCGTTTTCTCTGACACTGTTGTTCATATAATATTAATTATCATTTTTCCATGCACGGTCACAAATCTCAAGAACGTCAAATTCGTATTGAATACTCTTTTGCTGGGAAACACATTTGCTTGTCGGATTTGTTTGAATTCTCATTCCCTGTGTTATTTACAGTTGATTAAAATACTAATTATTTGGGTAACATTGGACAATCTGCGTGAAAATTCTTTCAATACCAAAACATCTGTGGTGTCTAATACCGGCTTGACATTACTGTCAATCAAATATGTCTCTTAGAAACAGATGGAATATGTATGGAGAAAGGAAAAGAAAACAGTCCATCTACACAGTATTGATTGTACATGCCCACTCCTATTCTGGATCTGCTTTGCCAGCAAGAACTTTTTATGACGCATTCAGAATCGATTTGATTGTGCTTTCAAGAACGCAGGCAATAAAATGAATATCTTCATTTCATCATAACAAGTTAAAAGTAAAGGGCCTTACTGAAGTCCTTGGCACTTCACACACTTTTTCCATTTATTCTGGTTCTCTCCGTTGTCGTCGGATATCATGCAACGCCATCAATGTTATTTTAAGGTCGTATCGATCAGATGAAAGTTCGAAAATGAAGAACTAATAGTACATAATCCCAGGCGTGCAGGACGGAGAACGACAACCATGTGAAGTAAACATGGTGACCAGCAATTTGGACTGTGTGAAAAAGACCTTGAATAAAAGTTATTGACATGAAAAGGAGCAATCCACAGACAAATCTGTGAAGCCTGTATTTCCTGTGAATCTGCAACAACTATGGTAAACAAATATTTGTCTATATCAGTAATATAGTTCCTCAACAACGAAGGAAAAGCATCTTTTATTGGAGATTTTGTCCCGACTGATATGGTTGTGCAAAATCCTAACGAAGAACGACGGTCCGTGTTTACTTGATTCATACACGCATACACTCACACATACACGCACGCACGCGCGCGCGCACACAAACACGCACACACACACACGTAAACACACACACTTAAACACGAACACACACACTTAAACACAAACAAAACACACACACTTAAACACGAACACACACACTTAAACACAAACAAAACACACACATACACACACATACATACTACACACACACACACACACACACACACACACACTCACACACAGAGAGAGAAAGTGAGAGAGAGAGAGAGAGAGAGAGAGACAGACAGACAGACAGACAGACAGACAGACAGACAGACAGACAGACAGAGACAGAGACAGAGACAGAGAGATATACATAGAGAGAGAGAGAGAGATGGATGGATGGATGGATGGATGGATGGATGGATGGATGGATGGATGGATGGAGTTTAAGGGCCTATCAGCCTTGTAGGCTATATAAGGCCACAACGTTAAGAAACACCCATATTTTTAAAAAAAAACTCTTCACGACAGTGAAGTCTCATACAGCTCATAAAATCAATTAAATCGAGTCCTACTGCCCACCAGCTAGCAAAGGCTGTGTAGAGCCTTCACACACAAAGACGCACAAAGAGCGACAGGGCAAAATCTCACATCTCAACCTCCCTCGCCACCGACAAAGCACCAAAGGACAGATGGATGGAGCCCAAGGGCTCATCAGCCGTGAAGGCCATCCAAGGCTACAACATACTTTTACTGAATAAAAATGTGCAATTAAAAGATTACATCAGAAGAGGTAAGTAAAGAAATATCGAAAACAATGAAGACATAGTAAAAATCATAAACGAGAATAATACTCAGAATCTATCAAAAAATGTATCACAGCTGGAAGATATTTTAAAATGACAGATAGACTGCTCGACCCACTCCGTATATGAGTAAGCCGAGGGCACTCCACCAGAATGTGGCGCATGGTCAGCCTGCACTAGCAGGTGCGGCACTCCGGTGGAGGCTCCGACCGCAACAAATAGGAGTGGGTCAGAACAGAATGGCCGATCCGGGAACGGCAGAGCACAACTTCCCCTCTTCTCGTGAGCGATGTTGGGGAGAGTCGCTCACCCCACACGGAAGATACTTCGTGAAGTTTGTTATGTTCCCTGCCGTCCCAGTCGGCCTGACACATATTAGAAATGTAGTTAGTAACACGGGGTACTAGGTCGCCCGCCGGGATCCTGCCCGGGGACATGGGAAGGGAGAGAGCAGACTTGGCAGCCTGATCTGCTCTCTCGTTCCCCGCGATGCCCATATGGCTAGGAACCCAGCAGAAGGCGACCTCAGTACCCCCTCACTGTAGTCGACACAGATGAATAAAAATACCAAACAGATAAGGATGGGAAATCTCCCTACATGTAAGGCCGATAGCGAGTCAGAGACCATAAGGGCTCGTGGCAGTCTCTTGCTCTGGACTAAGCTCTGCTGAGTAGATCGAAGTCCCATCCGGAAGGCGAAAGCGCAAGACGGAGTCGCGGGCGACAACAGCTGCCGCCACACGATCTCCGCCTTTAGAACTATCTGTATATAATGGGTACAAATGTGCATATTTAGATAAAATTTCCCAAAATGCACCCTTGTACGTGTGAGAGAGGGCAGCACTCTTGAAACATTTCGCTAAATTGAGTAAAACAACAGGTTCAGGCATGAGCCACGGTGGTGCCAGATACAAAGGGTATGTAAAAATGTTGTCCAACCGAACGTTTGCCGCCGCAATATCCTCCTCAACTCGTATCCCCAACTGGAGGATACAGCTGGGCTTGGCCGCGTTTAGATGCGGAAACTTCGGCCGGACAACACAGTGATAAGAAGTATTGGTCAGATCAGAACCCACACGAAGGATGTATTGCAAGGCAAGCTTGCGCCTACGTAAATGAAGTGGAGGCTCGCGCGCCTCCGCATATAAACTCTCCACTGGAGAGGTGCGGAAGGCACCGAGGACCGATCGTAAACCCTGATGGTGTATTGGGTCGAGCATCGACAAGTACGACTTGCGAGCTGACCCATACACAAAACAACCGTAATCTAGTTTGGAGCGCACCAAGGCACGAGAGAGTAGGATTAAAACACCGCTACCCCCTCCCCAGTGAGAGAGAGAGATGGAATTCACGAATTATTGTGAAACGGACTTTAATGTTCTGCAGACGACTACTAACTTTCATGTAGTGAAAATATAATGTGTCATTGTTGCCGTGCCGGCTCTGTTTCCTTTTCTTGTCCTTACCTGTATCATTTCTGCACTCATCGCATTGCAAGCCACCGATCACTTGTCCAGGTACTCTCGTTTCTTTTCTCTGTCACCTTATTGAGCCCTCATGTTTGAAAATAAAAGGATAAACTCCCCGATTCTTTGACATAATAAGGACGATGTCACTCTTTGTTTGTCATTAGCGGTATTTCTCCGGTGTCATCCCCGGCAACATGAGAACAATGGATGACATCCATGACGCACGAATGTCCATGTCTCTGTAAATTTACTATCGAAGGCAATGCTGGACAGAGCGGTCTCTGCGTGATTATTCACGTTCGATAATGTGCTCCCTTGATCTGTGATTTATTTTTCAAGGAAACACAAAGAAGCGAAAAGGGAGGTATCATTGGAAGGGGGAGGGGATGGGGCGTGGGACGCAGGGAAACGGGGGCTGGCGTGCTGGCGGCTGGTAAAAAGGAGGACATGCGTGTATAGGGGAAATTTGACGTCACACAGCCGACATTTGAGAACATAACAGTATTGATGAAGAGTCAGCTTCTGACGTCAAAAGAATACGGTTCCCCGGGCCTGACTGTGAAATCAGAGACTCAATTAGAACAAAGTTTGAGGTAAAAGGTTCCTTAGCAAAAAAAGAAAGCACAGGGCAAATAATTTGTCAGGCGATTCTTCGCAATTTCTAGTAATAAAGCCATGCGAAAAGTTTCAGTAATCTTCGTAAAATGGCAGTTTATGGTATTTTATCAAAACCGTCAGAGCTATAGACATGACGATGTTAGCCTTCTACTGATGGCCACACTAGTGGTGTTGTCCGAAGAGAGGGGTGCGATGTTGGTTGTTTAATTCGCAGTGATTACCACACATAATTTCAACCATATTATTAGATGCTCGCTAGCTCACATAAGCAATCCGGGACGGTTATTCCGCACATATAATGACAATACAGTGTGAATAATTGACAAACTGGTGTACACAATGCGCTTTAAAAGGTCGTCTTGTCTATCAACTGATATCCGCTGCAAGTGAGACGAATCTTACCATATGTACATACTTTTTCGGAACTCCAGTTTTAAGACATATTTCGGTCATAGGCGTTCATAGTACTAACCTGCGGCATGTTGTGTGACAAGTCTCATTTCTAGATCTTTGGCGCAAAGTAGTTCATAATAACTCTGTCATGTTTTCCAAATGACTAGTAAATTGTCCGGAAAAAGTGAGAGAAAGGCAAGCACCCTCGTTTTTAAAAAGGGGATGAACTGTTCGTGAAGTTCCTCAAAAAATATCCCTCTCCTTCAACGTTATTCTTGATGAATCGGCAAGGTCAGAGTCACGGGGAACATGTGTTCTCGTACAACGAATCCAAGGATGCAAGGAGATGAGCTCGCGTCTCCAAGGGGTCCGTGGATCGAAGGAGATCGAGCAGTGGGAAGCCTCAAACACCTAACGCTGCACTGATCTGTGCAGACGATCGCAATAGGCCTTCACTAACTGAAGATCATTAGTCATATGACGTGCAGTGGTCACTACTCGCGTGACTGCTGAGTGGCAGAATTGTTCCTCCAGACCATGTCTGCAATGAACTCTGTACAACCTGTTGCGTCTGAAAAAGCATGATTTATTCGCTAATGAATGGAAAGGGGATTAATTACTGACATTTTATTCAAATCTAGCAATGTTGTGATATATCACGTCGGTTTGTGAAATGATGTTGCTATCTCGGCAGGAGAATGGTGCATGTAGTCTCTGGGCACTGAATACAGAATTGGTTCCTTGCAAAGGAAAGAGTGTGCATTTTGTTTGAGTGGCATGTCAGAAATTTTTTTCAAGAAAAAAATCTGAACAGCTTTCGAGGACGCGAATGTGACCTGCAAGAAAGGGAGCTGATGCTGGTTTTTGTTTCTCTCCAGAATATAAACGTTGCCTATTTCTCTATTTCAAAAGGAAACAAATATTTTAAACTTTATCTTAATATAACTGATCTCAACATATTGTGGCTAGTCTTGTCTTGCAGGGTAGCTATGTACCTAAAACAATATTTGTGCTGTACGAAGTCGACTTGTATCCGAGTTGCATTAAGGCAGGGGTACCTCTCGTCAATACAACAGTGGACACAAATTAAACAGTACCGTGCTGGTGCATAACACCTACCATTCGGGCTCCTGAACTGTAAGTTATATAACTGCTCAACGGTGATATCTACCGTTTTAACTTATAAAATCACCACATTCTCTCGTGCATGCACCTGACTTACATTACATCTGTGACCTCTATTTAAAAAACTATCCATGAAAAACAATAGAGGGGATTTTACTTAAATTAAGGGACAACGAAACCGGTTACAGCAGCAGCAGTAGCAGCAGCATCATCATAAAAACACATCTGTGATTATTTATAATAGGATGACGGGGGTGAGGGTGGGGGAATCCTGGGTTGAGCTCGCAGGACCAGCACACTACGGGATGCCTGTAGAGACTGCATTGCAAAATGAATGTTTTCCCCTATAACAAGTGAAGGTGAGAAAAACAATGTAGGACTATGTGCGAACTCAATGTCGAGGCTCAGATTTCGCATTGTTAGCTGCCAGTAAATAAATATGTGATCCCATCGGGTGTCATTCAGTCCTTGAACGCTTACTTCCCAGAAACATCTATTTCTGTTGGGGGTTTTCCGCAAAGTAAATGTACGTCACCGCCATCTTACATGGGATGGAAATCAACAGTTTAATATTCTTGGCGTGTCTGCATGGCTTCAAAATGAAAACAATCTTTCTGTGAAGAAAGATTTACTGGCATGTTTCAAAAAGCTATTCTCCCTCTTTGTTTTGTTGCTACAAAAAGCGAGACAAAGCGGGTAAATAATATCACCTTTGGGAACGCCCATCAGAAGTGGTCATGGTTTATGCGGTGTGGCAAAAATAGTTATTTTGCAACCTCTCCAACTCCGCAGTAGCTTAGAATGCACGCGATATCGCTCAAATAATGGAAGGCGACAAAAACACCTAGACGGTCGTAAAGACAATTATAGTTTTAAAACACTTTTAGCTTGATAGAATTCGCTTTTGATCTCCAAGATAGGATCGAGGCCTGCAAAAATGAAAAGTGAAATGAATGATGCGAATTGAACATGGTTGTATTCGTGTTGCGTTCATGGTCAGATGCGTAAAAACGATGTTGCTTTGATAGCTTGAGTTTCCAAGGCAAAGAAATCGCGACCTCGTCCTGACCTAATGAACAGTGAGAGAGGGAGAGAGAGAGAGAGAGAGAGAGAGAGAGAGAGAGAGAGAGAGATTTTTTATATCTTTATTGCGAGGCCGACGGCCCAAAACAATCTTTACAGAATTTACAAACACATTCTGGATTACATGATGGTAGAAGGAAAATAACTATACTTTAATATCTTTCTCTCTGGAACACAGGACATCAGGTAAGGGTTGTTGGGAAGGGGTTGGGGTTTTTGGGAACACGAGCTGTTGGGAGCTTTTCCTTGTCACTTGGGCCTACTATAGATACACTAGCAGTTATTTATGGAAAGATTAACCGGGGGGGGGGGGGGGAGCATTTTTCGATATGCTCTTTACTCCCCTTCTTGGAGGCGCTGAAGGCGACGTATCAGCGCATAGTGAATAAACATTGCAGTATTTTTTGTTTTGATATATCCTCGCCCATCGATCAAAAATGTGAAACTTCTGGAATTTATATATTGACTATATCTTTCTATGTACTTCTCTCTGAGATCCTGATAAATACCACGTTCTAACAGAAAGTGAGGTTCGTCTTCTACTTGGTCTATACAGAATGGACATTGCGTATCATCTCCACCAAACGCTTGATGAGTGCGCAAACCACTTACACCTAATCTGAAGCGTACAAAAGCGTCTCTAAACTTTCCTATTTCTAAGTTACTCAGGTACTTTTCACAATCAAACGAGTCTTTAAGGACACTGTATAATAGAAAACGCTGGCTATCATTTATTTTACTGTGCCAATTCTGTGTGAAGCAGTCTTGTAGCCTGACTTTTAATTTTTTCAGGAAGCCCTTTTCGTTCTCTATACCTCGATTTAACCAAACAAAGGCAAACCCTGACTTGCATAAACACTCTCTGACAAACTTTAACCAATTCATCTCATCAGGAATTGATGTACCTTCCGAGAGAGAGAGAGAGAGATAGAGAAAGAGAGAGAGAGAGAGCAATGGAAGAAAGATACCATTCAGAGCAAGATGCAGGCAATACAGCAAGCGAATACAGTAAAAGTTGGATGGAAAATAGGTTATCTGCCCAACTCCGAGGATGCGATTTGAGCCTTACCTACCATTGTAATGAGCTGAACACAGAGTTCCGTTAAGTATCTCAATATCTGCGAATGTGAACGTGCTACGAGAAAGTTTTCTCATTATCATACGTGGAAAATTCTGGGTTTCTCTTACTTAGCAGAAAATCAGTTGTCACTCGCAGAACACACGCCTCAAGGAGTGTGACTGTATTTTGCATTCACCACCTACCAGAAAGACGTGGTGACCGCTAAAAAAGCAGGGAATCCACACACCAATACACGCGTGAAGGTTCACTTGGTGCTCATGTATATCCCGCCCCAACGGGTTTTATGGCCAAGAATGTTGGTCATCGAAGCAAAACGAAGGCCATTTCACACAAACCCTTGGAGACAGCACCAGCACCACCAAATTAGGTAACTGATCATGGTGAATAAGCAAAAATAAATCGGTTCATCCAAATCAAAATAAGAAGCAGCTGTACACTGGTCCGTTACAAACCACACGGTCGAACATTCTTTGTCCATACGCCCATCCAAAAAGTGCATCACAATGCTAGTTGAATTTTCACATGGATGTTTTCTGGGTCCCATGCATAATATAAGGTGCATTGATATATTATTTTGTCTCAATTACTCTTCCTTTAAGATGTGTTCAAATTGGGCGAAGCTGCGGCTTACTCCTTCGATATTTCGACTTTGCGAAAGTGATTTTGGTCGTTTGCCCAGTGTCCGAAGTTCAAAGGAGACTTCAGTGGTAGTGTTCTTTGCAGTCCGATGTGTACTTTGACGAAGTAGGCGGAAGTTGTGTCCTGACTGGTTACATGGTTGCTCTTTCCTTTGAGAGTCACGAAAAGTCTAGATCGTGCAATGAGCTATATGATACTACTACAAGTATCATATAATTCAATGATGCCGTCGAGTAGGTCTGTTTGTACGTAATACACCTAACGCATGTTCGCTACGTCCACTTCGGCCTTCGTTCACTTCGGGTAGTATGCCTAATTAGAACACACCATTATAGGGGCTCTTTTAAAATATGGATATCTGCGTAAAAACTGACATCTTGTTGCCCAACGAACCTAATGGGATTAATCAGAAATCAATATCCAAGCGATGATTAGCGCTGATGAGCATATGTCCCGCTGCCTCCTCAGGCTTGTCTGCAACGTCGTATTCCAAGAGGCCTCTTTCTTACGGACCTTCCTCGCGGAAGTCTGACGATGTTCACACTTAGATCGTTTAGATGTCCATGTGGAGAAAGCTACAAGCTGCTGCATGTTCTGAACAAAAGGTCCTTCATGACAGCACTTAAAGTGAAAACTAAACAAATTTTCTCGAGGACTTTTAGTCTTTGAAAGAGGTCCTAGAGTCTCTTTAAAAAGTTGACATAGGATCGCTAAATTTCCTCCTGCAGCTTTTGCTACCACTGAGTATAATCTTCGAAGTAATAGGGATCCTGGTGTTTGCATCCCGAAACAAAGTTCCTAAATGGAATCGTTTCGACACACTGAGTACTTGCAAAGACAATGAAAAGTCACGCTTTATTCATCACGCAGCCCTGAGCCTGGACTAGGCACAAAACTATTCATGTCCCCGCAAAATGGAAACGGACTTGTACCTGAATCTGTCTCCGTACCGTCTGTCCATGCATTTGTTGTAAGGTGCCGGCGGAGGATTGAACAGCGGGCAAATTTACAATAATAATGTATAAATCGGATGGACATTCGAATGTTACTGACAGTTTGCCTTATGAAAGCAATACATTTATCTGTGAAAATCGGAGATTCAAGGACGTGGAGGTACCGAGTGCAGTGCAACGTGCTACTCCAGGACAATGCTCTCTGACTTTCGTGTACTCATCACAAACATGTCCGAGATCCAGGTTCGGTCAACAGGACTGCACAGGCCATTAGGAGAGGGCACAGTGGCCAACCTTTGGCGGGCTTCTTCCATCAGCTCCAGTGCTCCCTTACGCGCCTCCAACCAGCCTCAAGTACGGTCGGTCGCACCATCCTTCCAGGCTGTTCTCTCTCATGCAGCCCAGCAGTTCGGCCATGATACTGCATGTTGTAAATATATTTTTCTGTAGGGCTATAAACGGCAAGATTTTCCTCGCTGCTACTTTTTCCTAGTATCCCTGTTTATAAAAAATTATTATCTGAATGTCATCGGCATTTTGAAGTAAATTCTTTGAGGCCATTCACTTTCCTTGATGGAGACTAAGTTTGTGCTGTCGAGATTCACCTTTCAGGAGTGGGACGTACTTTGTTGTTTTCATCTTTCCAGATCAAAATAGTTGCTGACTATTCCTCTACGCAAATGTACTTTATTATGCACAGTGCTATGGTGTTCAAGCAAAATTAATATTAATCGCTACATTGCTAAGTGAAGTTAGGTTAATCGTGAATGAAATCATTCTCCATCGTTGCGGCGATTCGTTGTTGGTACTCGCTAACAAAGAAGGAGAGTCCAAGGAGTGTGCAGACAAAGGTGTTGGTGTACAAGCTGGCCATTTGTATTGGCAGGCTTGTTTTGTGGCTGTACACAATACATGTTGCGCCAGAACTTCAAAAAGCCGGTTCTTAACTGGTGTTTGCCAAGTCTTGGCAAATACTGTCCAAGTATTTGGTCCAAATTTGCCGGGTCTTGGGATAAATTTGCTGAATATTTGGTCAAGCGTTCCGGTTCTTAATTAGTTTTCGCCAAGACTTGACAAATGTTTGCCAAGACTTGGGATATTGGCTCGATAGGTAATGCCAATAGCTATTGGCGCGAGATATTCGTGAAATCACAATGGCGGGAAAGTATGTCGCTTCGTTTGTATTTACAGCCATTGCACACTTACGGTATGGGCATGGTGCCGATCGATGCCATATTGCAAAAGTCCTTTGTTTGCAAGATCTTGGCTTGGTTTCTTCAAGCTATTAAGAAACTAAAGATTTGCCAAGACGTGGCGCAATAGTTGCCGAAATTTTGCCAAATGTTTACCAATAAGTAATTTGCCAAGATTTTGTGAATATTAGCCAATATATTTATCATTTAAGAACAGGTTTAAGGAATTCACTAATAAGTCGCCAAATCTTAGCACCAAGAAAATGATAGTCCCTATTTATACCTCGCTTCTGATTGCAACCACTGTGCGGTCTATTTCAAAACTAAGGCAATACGCGAATTGCCATGTGGTACGAAAAGGGATATGACAACTTTATTTTCCTTTTAAGATGGATATTAGTCAATTGTGTTTCTCAATGGAAAACATACACCAAAACGAATTGCGAAACGCGTCTATGATAGCAAGCAAACCAGAGCAACGTCCGCAAACTACTATGTTTACTTCGCACAAGCGTACATTGGAGAATTTCGAAAGCTAAGTGAAGTTCAATGAAACTGCAAATGCGTGATTTCTTTCAGTCCTAAATTTAAATTTTCAAAATTCACAAGGACTGTTAGAATAGTTTTCTTCCAAATACGTCATGGATCACCTTTCTACAAGGTTTATTATTCTTAATACAAGCTGCTTACTTGATCTCTTCCGTCGCCCTTGAGGCTAGGCAACAGGGCTACGACCTTCAGCATTGTTTACAGAGCTCTGGCCTTCGCTAGTGCAAAGTCCGTGCTACGTAGTATGACAAGCCAATGACCTCATCACAAGATGTCCAATGACTGGAGAACACTGAAGCAGTGGTCAGTCATTAGTGTCACTCCGCCGCTGTGACGTCAGACGAGCTGCGGTTTCGAACTAATCTCACAGAGCTCACCCCGAGTAAGGTGACGTCATAGGGGAACAGTTATTAATCTAGTTGCCGCGTTTTGGTTTCCCGTGTTAAGTGGATAACAGGCTCGGCTCATTAGGATACTTTGTTGTTAATGGTGTCTCGTGTCTTTGCAAAAACCCTTGCTACAGGTTGCTGTCACCGATATTGGCTTTTTGTAAAGAAATTGTTTAGAACGAAGTCAAAAGACTGTCTGGATGATGTTGTGCTGGTGGACACCTGTTTCCGTCTTTGTACCCCTACATGCCCTCTCTCAATCAGGTACTGCTGCACTTAAATGCCCGGCCCGGATATCTTGCTTTATAATCATTATGTTGTAATTCGACGTAGTTCGGATGCACTGAGATCGCGAGAGCCCAATATAAAGACAAATGACCAGAGTAAAAAGAAATTAATTGCCAATTCTTAACCATTAAAAAATGTACGTTCTCATTCTGTCTGTCTGTCTGTCTGTCTGCCTGTCTGTTTCACTGCCTGTCTGTCTGCCTGTCTGCCTGCCTACCTGCCTGCCTGCCTGCCTGTCTGTCTGCGTGCGTGCGTGCCTGCGTGCGTGCGTGCGTGCCTGCCTGCGTGCGTGCCTGCCTGATTGCGTGCCTGCGTGCCTGCTTGCCTGCGTGCCTGCTTGCGTGCCTGCCTTCCTGCCTGCTTGCCTGCGTGCGTGCGTGCGTGCCTGCCTGCTTGCAGGCCTGCCTGCCTGTCTGCGAGCGTGCCTGCCTGCGTGCGTGCTTGCCTGACTGATGGCGTGCGTGCGTGTGTGCGTGCGTGCCTGCCTGCCTGATGGCGTGCGTGCCTGTCTGCGTGCGTGCGTTCGTGCCTGCCTGCCTGCATGCGTGCCTGCGTGCGTGCGTGCGTGCCTGCCTGCGAGGGTACGTGCCTGCGTGTGTGCGTGAGTGCGTGCGTGCGTGTCTGCCTGCCTGCGTGCGTGCGTGCGTGCGTGTCTGCGTACCTGCGTGCGTGCGTGCGTGCCTGCCTGCGTGCCTGCTTGCCTGTCTGCCTGCGTGATTGCCTGCGTGATTGCCTGCGTGCCTGCTTGCGTGCCTGCCTTCCTGCTTGCCTGCGTGCCTGCGTGCCTGCCTGCCTGCGTGATTGCCTGCATGCCTGCCTTCCTGCCTGCGTGATTGCCTGCCTGCCTGCCTGCGTACCTGCTTGCATGCCTGCCTTCCTGCCTGCGTGCGCGCCTGCCTGCGAGTGTGCCTGCCTGCCTGCCTGCGTGCCTGTTTGCCTGCCTGCCTGCCATCGTTCGTGCGTGCGTGCCAGCGTGCGTGCGTGCCTGCCTGCCTGCCTGCGAGCGTGCGTGCGTGCGTGCGTGCGTGCCTGCCTGCCTGCCTGCCTACGTGCCTGCCTGCGTGCCTGCATGCCTGCCTTGTGCCTGCCTGCCTGCCCGCCTGCCTGTGTGCCTGCCTGCGTGCCTGCCTGCGCGCCTGCCTGCCTGCCTGCCTGCGTGCCTGCCTGCGTGCCTGCCTGCATGCGTGCGTGGGTGCGTGCCTGCGTGCCTGCCTGCGTGCATGAGTGCGTGCGTGCCTGCGTGCCTGCCTGCGTGCCTGCCTGCATGCGTGAGTGCGTGCGTGCCTGCGTGCCTGCCTGCGTGCGTGGGTGCGTGCCTGCGTGCGTGCCTGCGTGCCTGTCTGCATGCGTGAGTGCGTGCGTGCCTGCGTGCGTGCCTGCGTGCGTGCCTGCCTGCGTGCGTGCCTGCCTGCCTGCCTGCCTGCGTGGTCTGCCTGCATGCGTGCATGGGTGCGTGCCTGCCTGCGTGGTTGCGTGCGTGCCTGCGTGCGTGACTGTCTGCGTGCGTGTCTGTCTGTGTGCTTGCCTGCCTGTCTGTCTGCCTGCCTGTCTGCCTGTCCTTCTGCCTGCCTGTCTGTCTGCCTGTCCTTCTATCTGTCTGTCTGTCTGTCTGTCACTCTCGCTCTCTCTCTCTCACTCTCTATCTCTCTCTCTCTCTCGCTCTCTCTCTCTCTCTATCTATCTATCTATCTATCTCTCTCTATCTATCTCTCGCTCGCTCGCTCTCTCTCGCTCTCTCTCTCTCTCTCTCTCTCTCTCTCTCTCTCTCGCTCTCTCTCTAGCTCTCTCTCTCGCTCTCTCTCGCTCTCTCTCCTTTCCTCCGTCACCCCTCCCCCCCTCTGTGTGTGTGTGTGTGTGTATGTGTATTGTGTGCGTGTTTGTGCGTGTGTGTGTGTGTGTTTGTGTGTGTGTGTGTGTGTGCGTGTATGTGTAAGCAGAGATCAGCACAAAATAATTCCATGAGAGTTATCTGTTTATTAATACATGTCATTGCAGAAGATTATTACTGTATAATGTATAGGCGTACGTGTCCTACTACGAGTGCGATGTAAAACTGTTTGTTGTATGCATGTACTTGTGACAGGCCGCAGGCCTAGACAAGAAACTCGTTTGTTCGTTTGTTTGTTCGTTCGTTCGGGTGTGTGTGTGTGTGTGTGCGTGCGTGAGTGCGTGCGTTCGTGTGTGTGTCTGTGTGTGTGTGTGTGTCTGTGTGTGTGTCTTTCTCTGCTCTGTCCCTGCTTTTCGCGTCCGCGCGCGCCCGCGCACACACATACACAGACACACACCGCATGCATGCAGACACATATACGCACACTCACGTACACACACCCCTCACAATGCACATGCACACATGCGCACATACACATACGCACGCGCTCACACAAACTGCAAACACACATACATGAAACGTACGCACGCATTCACACTCACACATACACACATACACCTACACACACACACACACACATACATACACGTGCACACGCACACACACACACACGTGCACACGCACGCACACACACATACACACATACACCTACACACACACACACACATACACGTGCACACGCACACACACACACACACACGTGCACACGCACACACACACACACACACACACGTGCACACACACACACACACACACACACACACACACACACCATCCCCTCTCAAACCATTTACCGAGGTCACAGGCCATGCTCTGGGAAGAAAGCGAACCTTTTCTCTTCCCTCTAGCTGGGCGCACAAACCACAAGGTTTTGGCAGTAGAAATGTCTTGTGGCAATGAGATGGGATGGAATATGTTACTGCGCTAAGGATCTTCGCTCCCATGCTAACTAACTAAAAATGTCAGGCTTGTTTGGCTGAGTCAGAATAACTTTTCAACGACATCCAATGCAGATGTCACTGCATCCTCCACTGGCAATTCAGACTATTGTAAATGAGGATGTGTTAATGTAATGCATTTTCACGCTCTCAAAAATGAATAGAACAACTCTTAAAATATGTTCGAGTGAGCGCTTCTTTTACCAAAGTTTCAAACAGCATTTCTTGGGGTTTGAATGTAAACCCTTTGAAATAGTGAACCATTTAATTTTAGAACGTTTGCAGTATAGTTTGAAAAGAGGTACAGGCATAGCTAGGAGAGAAGGCGGTCTCTGTAGCAACTGTAACGTAACAGAACACGGAGGATTCTGTGAGAAATTGCAAAGCACACGCTGTCTCGAAAAACCTGTCGAAGCTATGTCAAGCCAGCCGTGTATTCAAGGGAGAGAGAGAGAGAGAGAGAGAGAGAGAGAGAGAGAGAGAGAGAGAGAGAGAGAGAGAGAGAGAGAGAGAGAGAGAGAGAGAGAGAGAGAGAGAGAGAGAGAGAGAGAACTGAACTGAACTGGTTTATTGAGGCCATCGGCCCATTGTATAATACACGCATGTGGAGAGAGAGAGAGAGAGAGAGAGAGAGAGAGAGAGAGAGAGAGAGAGAGAGAGAGAGAGAGAGAGAGAGAGAGAGAGGGAGAGAGAGAGAGAGAGAGTGAGAGAGAGAGAGAGAGAGGGAGGGAGAGAGAGAGAGAGAGAGAGAGAGAGAGAGAGAGGGAGAGAGAGAGAGAGGGAGAGAGAGAGAGAGAGAGAGAGAGAGAGAGAGAGAGAGAGAGAGAGAGAGAGAGAGAGAGAGAGAGAGAGAGAGAGAGAGAGAGAGAGAGAGAGAGAGAGAGAGAGAGAGAGGCCAATGACTGCATTGATATGTCTTCGAGACAACGTAGAGTGAGTGTCGTCTCATGAACCCGTCTTTCATCGTTGCTCCGTCCAGCTTAAACACAAATCGTCGATCGTAGCGTCGTTTGAGCAGAGGGAGTAACAATGCGCCAATATTTATCTGCTTGCAGGGATGCCCTGGTATGCCGATGCCCACGTTTCAAGCCCTTGGGGAGGCGTCCACGTCACGCTGCATCAGCAAATATGGCGGACGCGCTGATAACGTCACCAGGGAGCAGCATCCTATTGGCCGTCACATTCCTACGAGCGTGCGGCTCTTCCTTGAATCAGGGGCGTAGTTACTGTTCCGCTGCTGAGCAGTGACCTGTGCTAGCGTAGCAGACTTATATAGCATTCCTCCACAGCAGGTCGAGTAGTTTTTATTGGTTGTTTTTATTTTATTATTACTTTAAAAGCACACTGGAACCATATATCATTAAAAGTATAGGTTTTTGGAGGCCCTCTTTGGATAAATGATTCCTCCAAATGATTTCATGTTCAGTTTTATCCCTCTTAATTGAAGAGACGACTTAAGAAAAACATTTGGGTCGATTACACATTATCACAGAAGAGACGTTACGATACTCAGTCACAAAGGAAGGTCAAGGGAAATCGCAAAATAGCGGCGTTGTCTGCAACCTCCCACTTCGGAGGATGGACAGACGGAAGAACAGACGGACGGAAAGACAGATGAATAAATCAAACGTTACTGGGTTGAGTTTCTTTTGTTCCTTTTTTTTCTTTTACTTCAAAGCAAACCATCCCCTCAAACACTAAATTGACCAGCTTCTTATTTTCATTGTCTACCATCCTTTTACACTTGAACACTGCTCTTTCACTTCGTGCATGTACAATCGTCACAGTTTCGTCACTCTGCTTCACCTCATCTGAGGTAACGCGAGGAGTAATAACGACTCGTCACAAGGCACATATTTTCCATATACGGTATTTTAACCCCATTTCCACTTGCAGCCATATTTGTGGGTAGCTAGCTAGCCGCTCTGCCGGAGCAACTTCCTACTGGCTGGCTACAGAGCAATGCGTGACAAGTGAGCGGGACATACGTCCTGAAAGTGAATACAGCTCATCCCTTTCATCTCCCAGCCACCTTCCTGGCAAACAGCATTGACTTCTTTCTCTCGCCTCTTTTCTGTGATGTGTTCCATACTTAGCCCACCACAGTCCTTGTTTCCCTAACGTGTTTGCTTTGATGACTCGGACTAGAAATGCATGTACATGCTCACACTGACACGTAAGCATGCATGCACGTGCCCAAACATCCACTTATCCTATCATGGTTGATCTATGGCAGCTGCCACACAAACATCCCCCTACTCAGCTGGAACCCATGGTCATTAAAACTTTCAAGGTCTGCCCTGTATGAGCACACGTGACGTGACAGTACATTAGAGACAAGGCTAAAGTATGAAAAAAAGTTTTCGCGAAAACACTGACTAAAATTACGAGCGCACTAAGTTGCGTATAAATATTCCTTATTATTTTCTTCACGCGACCAATCAACAGCCAGTTTCGCAAGGTATTTTGACGCCTGTCATGGAAACAGCCATTTGGGGGAAATCTGCCACTGATCACAGTTCCCCGACAGGATGACATGGAGAGAGAGTCAAATGTTTCAAATAGCATTTTTTTTCTTGCCTTTAATCCCCACAACCCCCACCATCACCCCTGCCCCCCCTCCCCCCTCCATCATCCCCTTCTCCCCCCCTCCATCATCCCCTCCCCCCCCCCCCCAAAAAAAAAAGACGTACGAAACAAAGCACGTTGATCCGAGTAGAGTCGCTATTCAGTCTCTCTGTCACGGGACTTGTGCATGTGTGCATCGACGTTTGGGCCGTGGTCCCGCCTTCGGCATTACAAAGGCTCTCGTCGAAATCGACGTGGGAGTGACTGAGTAAACGATTCACTGTGTAGCCTGTGTGGCGTGAACGTGTGTGTATTTATCAAAACACCTATTTAAGAGTACACTCATAGGATTTGCTCGTGTCGACAGCGCATGGTCAAAATGGCACACGTGGAAGGTAATTTTATGAGTGCCATGCACGTGATTTTCGCACAGCTCCTCCACCAACCTTGTTTTGATTTCCGTTCCATCATAGGAAAAGAAAATATATGCACTGTCAATACTACTTTTATTCGAAAATTGACATTCGCTCCAGTCAGTCCTTAAAAAAGGAAAGTAATGCTTAAGAAGTATGCGAGGATTTCCTGATCGGAAAAGGCACAGCAGTTCCATGTAAATAATTTCTCCCACGCCCTCTCCTTAATTAGCACTAGCTCCTTTCCTGCATTGATTTCCCTGGCGTGTTAAAATTCCTTCCCAGCACAATCCTGATTTCCTCATTCGTATCTGGCCTCGGTGTCCTGTAACCGTTTCCTGCCCAGCTCCCACTCACTCTTGCCACCTCCATCCTCACCTCCCTCCGGCGTTTCCTCACAGTTCTTTGCAATTCGAAACGGTTAGCTCCCTTACTTAAGTTGTATAAGGTTCAGCAAACACATCCATTAACGCACACGCTTGCGGAAACATATAAGAGTACGAGTACACAAGCGCGTAAGCGCACACGTATCGTAGCTGTAAAAGCAAAAAGGAATTGTCCTCATCTATTTTCCCATGCTGACAGCAATTATTGTTCCTGCGTCATTCATTGTTGAAACGTTCTGCGACGTTGACTTGTTCCCATGTCTCTAGTATGCGGTATTTTGTTTGTGTACCATCCCACCATGACTGAAAAGTAGTGGTTAGGTGGTTTGTCTGTTGCTTGCAACTTCAGAATGTGTCCGTTAGCATGCTTTGTAGAACCCTAGTCGCAAGTTTGCCTTGGGAATTCCATCTCCAGTCACAAATACCACTCCAACAATACCGTTCCATATAGTGTGTTTTTGTTCTGAACAATATCATGACAACCCAGGGGTTTGCCTCCCTGCGACATAACGCTCTGTGTTTGCAAGATAATGGAGTTTTAAAATACTGCTTTACACGTCAATCGCGTCTGGTATTCATTTCCTTAATCATATCAAAGTCCCCTGCCAGCCATGCCGTTTAACAACGCTTGTAAGCATTTCACAAACCACCACACCCCTGTGTGTTTGAACGCTGCATTTCACAAACCACCACGCCCCTGTGTGTTTGAATGCTGCGTCAAAGTTGAAGTTCACGGGAAAGGAGGCTCATCCTCAAAACCTGTTGGAAGGTGAAGGTGGAGACCTTGTAATGTGAGGTGCGTGCGCAGATCCCTTGTGTCGTCAAGGTTAGGACGTCAGCAACAGCTTTCGCCCTCCATCGTTATCTGCCAGCCTCGTGCAGTTTGTTTCCAGAGCGGCAGACCGCTGCACGCAGTGCACGCTGCATTCTAAATCGCTGCACGTGGTGCAAGCAAGCCCGAGCTTCTCGGTCTTGTAGGGCCACCCATGACATTTCCCCCATTCCGTCTGCGCCCTCCCTCCTTGCAAACATGCACTTGTACGGGGAAGATTACCGTGGAACAGCCTGGAACTGACGCACGCTTCGCTTGTGCAGCAACGATCGTCGTCAGGAGGTGGGAGTTTCTCCTCGTCTGCACTTGATCTTGCCAGGCATGCTGCTGACGCAGGGAAGACGTGGTCATATGGGCGTTTCCAGTCAAGGCACTTGTTTCCACTCCCGTGGCCTTGAACTTCGCACAAGCATCGTTTTCCTCCACGGCGATCCAATAATCCCAACCTCTCCGACAGCGTTTGCTGATCGTGAAAGGGACGCACGCAGCACAGCGGGCGGTACGGGCGCTCCTGTTTGAAGAATGTTTCAAGACAGACATAGGAAGGGATGATCTTGCTGGAGACCGAGGCCGAGGCCTTGCCACTGCAGAGTTGTTCGCTGTTTAGCTTCTAGATCTGCACGTTACTGCTCGTGTTTGACTTCAACAGAGGCAGCGCGCAGTGCACAGCGTGGTAGCTAGCTTCAACAGTGGCATGGCGACGCGGTCCTCCCTTTGCACACAGTCAGAACGCGACGGGCTTGGTCTAGACCATGCAAGCTGTATTCCTGTGCATCCTTTGATGACGTGATGCAGGAAACAATGTTTTTGCCCGGCACGTTGGTATTCGTGTTTGGTTTACGACGCTTCCTCGTTGTTGCAGTCTTTTGTCCATCTGTGTTGCCTGAAGCAAAAAGAGCGCGAAAAGTTTCTGAAGATGCTGTTTTGAAAGTGGCAGGTGGTGGATTTTCTCTATTACATTGTCATGCGGCTTTCGTTTCTGGTCTTCTAAATAATGTCTGGAAAGTTTGTTTGCATTTCTTTCTAGAGTCAAACTTCTTCTATTCACAGCAAATAGTGTTTGTAACTCGTAGAATGTAGCTTTATCTGAAATTTAGCTCATCAGCGGTCCATTGAATAATCCCCTCTATTCAGTGTCGTTGTTTTCTCCCAGGGGCCGTATGCAAGAAAAAGGAATAGAGTAATGCATTCCTGAATAGAGGTATTCAAGAATAAAGTGCCAGAGATTTGTATGCAGGAAAACTGAATAGCTCTATTATGGCCTTATTTCCACGAATAACCCGCCAGAATAGAGTTATTCAGTTTTCCTGCATACGAATCACAGCCACTTTATTCTTGAATATCTCTATTTAGGAATAAATTACTCTATTCTTTTTTCTTGCATACGGCCTCAGGTTTATTAATCCGCTGCTGTTGCTGCTGCTGCCGCTATTGCTGCTGCTGCCCTTGTTAATGTTGTTACTGTAGTTGTTGTTTTGTTGCTGAACTGATTGTGCAGGCTGCCGCTCCATAGTAACGGTGCCAATGACAACTCCGCAGCTGCCCCAAGTCTGAACCTGTTTTCACTCATATTCGTCTCCATGTCACTGACATTGTCAGTGTCGGAGGCGCGATACGTGTTTCCACTCATATTCGTCTCCATGTCACTGACATTGTCAGTGTCGGAGGCGCGATACGTGTTTTCACTCATATTCGTCTCCATGTCACTGACATTGTCAGTGTCGGAGGCGCGATACGTGTTTAATAGAATAGGTTGGGGCAAGACACCGTACCTCAATCACCCTTACATAGCTGGACTTACATAGCTGGACTTACGTGGGTGGGTGGGTGGGTGGGTGGGTGTGCGGGTTAGTAGAGGGTGAGAAGATTACATCGAAGCCGCGACTTTATGAGGAGACTGCCTGCTGTAAGCTCAATGAATGCTGCCTTTACATAATTATTTGCTTTAGGCCTACAAACAGGGTCATGCGCAATTATGTCAGAAAAAGCGCTGAATCGTTAGGTTTAGTTTGTTTCAAATGTTTGACCCGAGATGAAGACCGATGGAGGGGGGTGGGGGGGGGGGGGGGGGGGGCGCTGGTGTGTGTGTGTGTGATTGTGTGTGTGTATGTGTGTGTGTGTGTATGTGAGTGTGTGTGTGTGTGTGTGTGTGTGTGTGTGTGTGTGTGTGTGTGTGTGTGTGTGTGTGTGTGTGTGTGCTAAATACGAAAAAGAAAAAGGTTGTCTCACCCAAGGTAATCTATTTCTGCATTAATGCTGCTCACACTAAAGTAAGGTCATTCCGCGTTTGATGCCATTACCGTACGTTAAAATCAATTAGTTGCGTTTTTTTCTTCTCTTTTTTATGCTGGGGCTGATGATACCAGTGACACAGTTTTGCTCGTGAATATGCACAAGCCAACGTAGATAATTTGTAGCTGGAGAGGGAAAAAACCCTGTTTCAACTTCAACATTTGAAAATGATTTCCGTAGATTGTGTGTTATTGAAGAATGTTTAATGAGAAATGTATCATGTTTTAAAATATATTGTCGATGAAGTCCAAGTGCACATTTTGCAGTGAACAGAAATTTAAAGCTGCATTTGTGACACCCTCTTCACCACGAAACAAAGTCAGCACTTCCATAAAACTTACATCTTTTTCAGCCCTAGGAAATATTTCGGGGGTGGGGTGGGGGGTGGGGGTGGGTGATGACACAGCTATGAGAGATCCCAATGAACGAAATTTTTACAAGAACCCTGAAGTGTGCAAGATGTCTATTATCTGAAGACAAATAACTTCACATTCTTAAGTAGGGTGTTTTGATGACTGGAAGCAGATGGAAGTTTTGAAGTATTTTCGCTTTCAAACGCCTTCTTGATCTTCTCTGGCACTCACCGGTCTTCTTGGGAACCCGATGAGTGGATTGAATCCAGTCTTTCACACAGAGAAAGTCTTCCTTGTCATGGAGGAGGAGAATGAAGTACATCACACTTCCTGAAAGACAGCCTGTGCCCAGAATTAAGTGTGGCTTCTGCAACTCTCCACTTGATGTAACACCCTCGTCAGTGTGACTCAAACCCGTGAGGATTCGTGTGCCGTCGGTTCTTCAGGTTTTGTTCACATGTCGCACCTTTGCTGATATTTCTCAGTCCTTTTACAGAGTAAAATAAAGTAAAACAGAACGAAACCGAATAAAAGTACAATTTATCAATCCAACAAATTTAAACTAAACTGTTGTTGATCGCGGTGCTAAAATTACAGTTTATTCCTATTGAAAGATAAGCAACACGATCAAGGATAAACATGCATAGAAAAGTCATGATAATGTTAAAAAGAGGATAAGATTTATGCTGGATTCCTTGTGGCATAAAAATGAATTAGCTATGGTTATGAATGGAACGTTTGGACTTTTTCGCATATGATTTGGACATTTTTTCCACCCCAAAGGATCGTTTTATCCATTTTGGATTAAGTTTCATCTGAGATGGCATTTTAGAGAACACGGCGGGAACTTTGTTTTATAAAGTAATCAAAGCAGTTCTCGCTGACTCCAACTGTATAATCGTTCGAAGATGATATATTCCTATTACACTATTATTGAGCTCGGGCAACTTTCGATAATCAGTATTTTAGAAAGGAAAAACATAACCATCTGACACTGTATAATTTGAAAACAAAGTTTGCGTAATAGATGCGCATGTCAAAGGTGGTTGAAAAATGTTTTTGTAAGGGGCAATCAGCAAAAGTTGGGAAAACGCATGATCCAGACGAACAAGTGCATGTGAAAATATTGCAAAATGCGATTCTACCGGAGAGAAAAAGGGTTTTCCAGACAGCATTGCCACAAGAGTCACAGCCTTGCCTTCGTTAAGAAATCGCATCTTCTTTATAATTCTATAAAAGCAGAGCATTTGCTTCTTTCAGTAAAATACATTAACTTTTTCCAACTTTCACATTCTCATCTCTGCCTTCTTTTTCATTCATTCACCGTCCTATTCAGATTCACATGCATAAAATCAATTCTCACTACCCCTCTACCATTTACCGCCATCCACCCATGTACACGCACAGGCTCACTCCTGTCTAATCCCACTTCGTGTAAACTTAATTAGCTCATCTATTACACCGCTTGCCCCCGTCAGTTCATACCGCCATCGTGGATTCCTCCAATGTGAACGGCGCCATTATCGATCTGTGACGACTCTTGGACATGACCGTCAACATGTCGGGCATCCGATGTCCACGTGTTCGCAATGCGTCCTCTGACCCAAATCGTGGAAGCCAGCCAACCCTGGGTCAGCAATCTGGCTTTTGGACACTCGATTTGGTCTTCATCACTTGCAGCGGGTCGAGTCGTTTACCTCCATTTCCTCCATCGCGTCCAATGCCTACCTCTTGCCCACGTGATGGCGATCGTCTGGGCTCTATAGATTGGTGGTCCTGCAACAAAGACTTCGAGAAGCAATTGTGGTAAAGCACTGCACTCGGTGGTGCTTGTAATATGAGCCCTGAAGATTGAAGTTCCTTCATCTTTGTGAAGTAGATGCTAATTTGTCATTGTCACCGGTGCAAGTGATGAAGATGTGGAGCAAGTAGATTTTTATGTACATTTCCTTAGGACGTTTACATATAATAAATTTTACACATTATTTGATTATGTAATAAAATGCCAGATATTTTACACATTCATGTACATAATGTAATTAATGATTGGTCGTCGGCCGAAATAAAATCAATCAAACAATCTCTCTCTCTCTCTCTCTCTCTCTCTCTCTTTCTCTCTCTCTCTCTGTCTCTCTCTCTCTCTTTCTCTCTCTCTGTCTCTCTCTCTCTCTCTCTCTCTCTCTCTCTCTCTCTCTCTCTCCAGCAGATAGGACGAATTCAAGCTATCTCTCACAGAGTTAACGAATTTTGACGAAAATTGGCGCCAACATGCCAGTTACTGGACTACCAGCAGCTGCGGAAGCTATTCTTCCGACTCTTCTCCAAACTCTGGAGCTGACATCTTGGAAAGTCACCGCAAACGAGGCAAACAACCAAAACACTGGCTGCGCTCGATTTGTCCGCCTGAATCCGCCGGCGGGCGAGACGGGGCACCGGCGGGTTTTTTGTTGCGCTCGATTTGTTCAGGTGACGTCACTGGCGGATCACTCGGCGACCGCCGGGTCCGCCCTCAGGTTTTCTGAGGCGAACGAAGATCCAAGATGGCGACGACCAGACTAGGGTTTATGTTTTGTGACGCTTCGACACTGAAAATATTCGATAATTCGTTCTCCGCTGACTCATGTGTGCCTTAATTTGTCACCTCGCTGCAATCTCCGCTGGATAATTGAAGTAGATTACGATTTTTTTCTTTATTGTGTGCACGATGTGTGGTTGACGGTGAGAAATCCTGCATTGTTCGAATTGAAAATTCGAACTCGCGAAGGGACGTAACTCTACATTATGACCTCCCTTTGCGTAAAGGAAAATCGCTCGAGTGCGTGGTCTTAGTGTATAATTATAGGGTCTTTGACTGCACCTAGGCTCAGGAGTCACTTATCAGGGCACAGGTAGTGGTAATGAAAATGTTCAATTTACACAATAACCTCAAACCTTACCATAAACCAAGAAGACAGCACATTTCCTCATCATCGCTACCGCTGTCTAGTAACTCTTCTAAACACCACAATTGTGCCGCCATGTTGATCAGCCGAAAGCGCTCGATTGGCACGAAAGCTGTCGATTAGCCGATCACGTCACGGGGGACTGCGGTGACGTGGCGGCCGACGGATTCAGGCGGATAAATCGAGCGCAGCCACTGTCTTCGTGCTTCGCTTCAAGCCTGAAAAGCAGCCATCGGCCAGCATCACAGCAGACTGCTGGCGACACAAGCCCCCAACTCAGCAACGCCGAGATCAGCAGCGCCAGAGTGTTTACCTACAGGCTACAGAGATCAGATGTTTCATCTTCTGACGTCTTTCTGCGTTGCTCTGCAAAAGATGACTTTGAGAATTTTACAAGAACGGCCATTTTTGAAAGTGAAGAGTGTATTGCATCAGTGTCTGCACTGCGCGAGTCTCAACTTGCACAAGAAGACGGGGAAGCACGGGACTCACGCGCTGACAGTGTGTCAATAGTGTGTCCGGCTGGTGAATCTGCCGAGAGTGCTAGTGTCATATCCTAGACCGTAGAGTATCCTAAAACGTAGAGCGTGACCTACTTGCATATTATTAACATGACGGAATATGGGTTTTCATCGTTTTCTTTCACCTTATTATCCAATCAAATGGATCCTCTACGGTCTAGGATATGACACTAGATTCCCCAGATCATCACGAAGGTAGACACGAATTATTTGGTCTGTGTTCAGTTTTCTACAGAATTTCATGTGCCGAAATGAATGTTTCTTTTGCTGTAATGCAGGACATTATCCCTTTGCATGACATTTCAATAGTCTTGATGTGATGACAACCACTTCATTTCGCGCGATTGTTTTTTTGTTTTTTTTGGGGGGTGAGGAGGGGAAGGGGGGTGAGAGGGGGGGGGGGGGGAGTGGGGTGTTTGTTGTTACTGTCGGTTGCTATCGTTGTAACTCTGTTTCGAAACAGGCCTCTGACTTAATCGAATAAAAGATTTGTCATTTTTCAGTTGTCAGTCAGTTGTCACTCTCTCGCTCTCTCTGTATCTCTCTGTCTGTCTCTCTGTCTCTCTCTCTCTCTCTCTCTCTCTCTCTCTCTCTCTCTCTCTCTCTCTCTCTCCTCTCCCCCCCCCCCCCTTCCCTCCCCTGTCGATTTTTAGAATTGGAACCGAATTAGTTCCAACCTGTGTTTGCCTTCTAGCGTGCACGGCCGGCCCCATGTGTGTGTGTGTGTGTGTGTGTGTGTGTGTGTGTGTGCGTGTGTGAGCGTGCATGCGTGCGTGGTTGTATATATGTGTGTGTGCGAGTTTGTGTGTATATGTGTGTAAGTGTGTGTGTGCTTGTGTGTGTATTTTTGTGTATGCGTGAGTGTGAGTGAGTGCGTAAGGATGAATTACACGAGTGCCTCTATGTGTGCCAAAGACAGGATGAGAGACAAACTGCTATTCCTGCGCCTTCATTGAAGTTGGAGTACCATCCTCTTCTCGTTTGAGGGAATTTTCCACCCGAGTCGAGCACAACAGCAAAATCTGACATTTTTGTTGGCAGACGTACCTTAATGTAACGAACTCTCGCGTGTGCTAATAAATACTTTTCCATGAACACGTCAGAGCAGGAAACTCCGATCCCTGATAGATGACAAGACATACATCAGTGGCATTCTTTGCTCCGTATTCTTAGCATGTTTGCCGATCACAAAACCCGAATATTTTCTTATCGCATACGCTAATTGCCACTGATATGTATGTCACAAAAAACCTGCGAGAGAGAAATTCCCGTGTCATCTACATATGGTCAAGTTATAAAATAAACTGTGCATCACAATGATTGCCATGTAAGGACTGGTCTTTGAAATGGAGGAAAAGTTTTGGCAAGAACCTCTCTAGAGACCTGAATAAATCTCACGTAATTTATTGCTTGATTTAAATTAATAAATTAGCTCCAGATGCCAATATGGCCTGACGAGATTTTGAAAGAAAAATGAGGGTCACCGATGTAGCAATGTGTCCGAAGAGTGACAAAAAGGCGGTTTGATCAAAGGTTGAGTCTCCAGCGCTGAATACGTTAACCCTGGAGTGCATGTAGGCTCGGTTACTGTTTTATTCATAGCGTGCTCACAAGTCCTTGCGTGCTAACGTCGCCACCGCACCTTTGAACTGGGGTTAAATCATTCGGGAAATTTAGTTCTGAATTATTAAAGCAAAAGACGGCTCCTATATAAAAGTTCCAGAGTTTTTTGGAACGTGTGTATGTGCTTTTTTAAATTATTAAAGAGTCCATGATGGATTCTATTAAGATAATTCCATATATGTTGTTCGATTTCGAACAAAATTAAGGAGGTGGCTGGGTATATCCGTCCTGGAGCAGTGCACTTAAAATATATTGCTGAAGACGAAAACGCACAAACTTGTCAGGTCCGCTCGAATACAACTCGTTGGTTGCATAAGCTTTCGTGCAAAATCTTTTTATTCCGTCGCTTTGAAATCTTCCAGACAGCACTTTTTAATCTCCATCTGCGCCTGTGTTTAAGTTCAGACCAATTTTGGTGTAAAATACACTGCTTCAGTAGATGAGTCAGTCCGTTGGATAACGTCTTCCAATATTTCACCTCTCGTAATGCGATATGTTCTGTCAACCTGAGGAAACGACTGACTTGTTACATTTAAATAAAAACATACTGTATTTCTAGATCATGCTTTCAGAAAGTGGAAGTCATTTTTGGCGTTTTGTGTCCCTTCCTCTTCTTAACAACATAAAATGTATGATGCGATCTCCTGTCGTTTGGGTGGAAATGCACATCTATCGCTCCATCTGGCTAATGCTTTCTGTGGGAAGTGAAACGTGATATTAAACGAAATGTACGCCCTAAAGCACAGCAACCTAGTTAGACTGACTGAGTCATGTCTTGGAATGGTTGATGGTCTTGCAACATGCCAGTATGCACTTTTCGGTCTCAGACACTTCAAAGAGAGCAGTGACCGACAACTTGCAAGTGTCCTCTACCGGAAGCAATAGGACACAGGATCAAGTATTACACATCATGGCAAGAACATGGGCATCTGGGGGCTGTCAAATGCGGGACGGAAACGGGAATGGCCGGTACCACGTGACTGACAGTTTGCTTTTGATTGGCAGGTGGAATCGATACAGACAGTGCTGACCTGCTGTGCAGAGATTGATTGTTGAAAGGTTTCCTTGTCCGACTTCCAGTCGAGCTGTCCAAGAGGTCGAGCTCATGTGCCGGAACTAAGACAGAGAATAACAGGACATTAGAAATACCTGAAAGCTTTATCACACCAGGCTGACCGTGTTCTACCCCATCCGTAGTTCCTTCGATTTTGTCAAGACTCCTTAGTTGTACGTTCAAAGTACTACATACCTTCAGCTTTTAGGCTCTCAGCAACAGCAGCTGCTCTAGGGAATTGGAGGAAAGATTCATATTTTGCTGAAACTCGTCTTTCCATTCCTTTCCAAAGCTGCTGCCTGTCTTCGCTGAAAAGCAACGTGCACTTTCCCACCTAGGCCATTTCAACTCTTGGGTCCTATTGAGCCAATACTTGCGGTAAATACAAACAATAAGGTTGATTTGACTGTACATGCGGGAAGTAATAGGGTAAAACCCTGGCAGCACGTGCTACTCTGTTGGTGAAATGGAGGACCGTGTGAATGTTTGAAGAAGACAACAAACAATCACAAGTTAGGAGTTTCCTTGTATTGAATAATAATAATAATAATAATAATAATAATAATAATAATAATAATAATAATAATAATAATAATAATAATAATAATAATAATAATAATAATAATAGTAGTAGTAGTAATAATAATAATAATAATAATAGTAATATAGATTATTTACGCACATGCCTTCCCTTGACAGGCAAGATCATGGCGTTTAAAATCTAAAGAATCAACACTCATACAACCGCTCAACACCACATTCCCACAAACACTCACACACTACACACATAAACAAAACAAAAACTAAAGTCCAATAGAATAAAACTATACAAAATACACAGCACTTGCAGGCAAGGTCAAGTAAGGCGAAGCAGCTCAGCGGGAAAGGCGGATCGGAAGAAGTGGGTCTTTAGAGCACTTTTGAACTGGGACTGAGTGTCAGAATGACGGACTGAGAAAGGGAGACTATTCCAGGTTACAGGTCCAATATAAGAGAAGGCACGCTGTCCTTGAGTTTTCTTGTTACGGCGGGGGACCTTAAGTATTCTAGAGTCAGCAGCTGAGCGTAAAGATCTGGAGGGCATGTAGACTGTAAGAATGTCTGTAAGAGCGTGTGGTGCGGTGTTGTTGATGGCCTTGAAGCACAAAGTAGCAAGTTAATAATATATCCTCTGAGAGATGAGGAGCCAGTGAAGTGTATGTAGGAGTGCAGAGACATGGGTACGCTTGGGACATCGAAAAACTAGCCTAGCAGCGCAATTCTGAACTTTCTGGAGTTTGTTAAGCAGAGTGTCATGGATGCCAGCGAGAAGAGAGTTTCCATAGTCGAGACGAGACAGAACAAGTGATGTGATGAGCGTTTTGGTGGCCTGCTGAGCAAGATAATGACTGATGGTACTAATTTTCCTTAACTCATTATATGCTAACTGACAGACTTTGTTGGTATGAGCTCTCACTGGCAGGTCATCGTCAAACATGACGCCTACATTTCTAACAGACTGAGAGAAGACGATGTCACTGTGACCAATGGTTAGTTTGAGGGCCTGATCCGATTCACCTCCGCCCACCAGGAGTGCTTCAGCTTTTGAGTCATTGAGTTGGAGCTGTATCCCCTGTTTTTGCTTTTCTTTAATGTGTGCTTCAGAAGTCTTACATGCATTATTGTCTATGACTTGCCTCATGTGTCTTGGAAACGTCATTGCTGAAGTACATCCTTGCTACCGGCGAAGTTTACAACTAATTTTATTATGTATTTGCCATTCAAATACCATAATAAATTTGTTTTCGGCATGTTTTCTTAACATTTTGTTGACTCAAGGCTCTGAGGTGTTGTGTTGCATTGGCATGTGTATACTTCTAATATTTTACGTTGAACCTCCAGAGCAACTAAATGCTCGTTACGCCGGCAACAGCTGCAAGTCATATTTACTGATTCAGCGGTATCCTCAATCTTAAACATACCGCATCAAGAACCGAAAAAAAACATTGAAACACTGTGGCTTGACCAAATGTGACCAGATTTGACAATTGTGGACACTTTCATTCTGGACCAAAATGTTTATGATCTTTTCAAAAACCGAATAATTGCATACTGACATTTCCTTCCTTTTTATCCCATCTGTGTCTCTGTCCCTCAGAACATGGACAAGTGGTCTATTTGAGAGCTGAAGCACATTTGACGCACATAATTATATCGTCTTTGTTTGTTTGTCTGTTTGTTCCTCCTTGACGTATTACGTCGTCAAAGGTTCAGCTGACTCACAACCGTGTCCAGTTAGTGGTCTTTCACATCCTGCAAGCAAGTCAACGTCACCGTTAAGCGATATCACTTGCAGTGACATCAGTACGTCTGTAACTTTGGATGAAATAGTACGCAACCGTTCATCCGAGTATCCGCCCTTATCATCAAATCCTATCGCGATTGAGTATTGATTATGTGCTGAGCTGTTGTCGTCCATGATTTTATTGATCATCTCAAATTTCGATCCATACTATCAGACGACTGAACGGTTTGCTATACAAATATCAATGTGGTATCAATATGATATATGGTCATCTGAAGCATTGTTTTGCATTGAATTTTTCCAGTATCACAAGGGAAAAACTTGCCATACTACTTTTGATTGAGCGCTCAACACGAGCTGATGAAAGAGATGTGATTTCTGTTATTATTGCAAAGTGAGTGCGACTATTTTTAAAACAACGAAATTGCTTCATAATTCGCTTCACTGACGTGAAGAGAGAGACTTGACCACATTAAAAGACTGTTCCTTTCATCAGGTCAAGGGATCCATGGTCGAGATGGTCAGGATTATAATATCACCTAACTAGTGCAAAGTGTGTAACTGATGTGGTCGTCAATTCTGAGGGTTTTGGAGTCCACGGCAAGCCTAGAATTGACAGGAGTCATGGATCAAAATCATGCATCGTGAATGGAACGACTTGCCGGGCTTGCAGTGATCGATTTCTTTGCACCAACTGAGGCCAGCTGCTTCCTTTTAATTCTGCACCGGCTGCCACTGCACGGCCTGCCATGTACGCTCTGTATGCGGGATGGCAGTCTGCTGTTGACGGCTCCCAGAACACCTCACCCCAGCCTTGGGCTTGGAGGTCTTCCTGTTTATGCCAGCCCCCAAGCATTACAATTATGTTATTATTGGGTCCTCATCTGTTCACATCTTCGGCGGTCCCTCCCACTCCTTCTGGCCACACCTTTCTTAGAAACCAGCTTCACTCTCCCTCCTTTCTTCATTACCTTTGCTCTTCCCTCTTGCTGAAAGTTCCTATGGTTATATCTCAGTTATCCATTTGATACATCTCGAATCAATGGTTGTCGGAAGTATATTTCCAAGAACCAGCAGAGACATGTTGCCGAGCACAGGAAAGTGTTGTGTCCTCTAGTGTAACGTCAGTTGTGAAGCAAAAGTACAAATGAAGAGTTAATTTTTGTTTGTTTTTATCCTCATGTACTGATTTAAAAAAGAACATTAATACCGGCTTAAATCTGTCTAAAATGTTGGAAACATTGTCGAGGAACATCTTTGTTGAATCAATTTTACCACTCTTCTCGGTGCATGCTTAGCACAGAACACCAATGTTGGTCTTTTAGGACAAGGTATCTGGTAAACCTGCACTGCGGTTAGTTGTGTGCAGTTCCAAAGAATTGCAAAACTGACAACTGCTCGCTGTCCATATCTGTGAAATACTGCGGAATTCAAGATATTTGGTATGTAGCCGCGTACAATAATTCCCATTTTTATTTATAAAAGGATTATATAGAATCCTTCTTGGGGTAACAGTGGTCTCTCAATAGGTGCAGCTCTAAGTGATGTGGGTATCCGTGTCAACAACTCTTAACACGGTAACCAGTTCAATACTTTAAAGATGTTCTGCTTTCTTCATCCTCAAATTTTGGCGATACCTGACCATCTCCATCCAATGCTCTCTCTCTCTCTCTCTCTCTCTCTCTCTCTCTCTCTCTCTCTCTCTCTCTCTCTCTCTCTCTCTTTCTCTCTCTCTCAGCGTTGACGTCGATAGAGCGAGCTTTGGGGAAAATAGTCATTCCTCAGGCCTAGTATCCCCCTGTGGGTTCGGGGTAACAATTGACCCACCGCGTCTCCCTACGCGATTCGTAAGAGGCGAATAACTAGGGACACCGTGACTTGATTTGCGTTTACTCTAAACTGTTCTAGTGATGTTCGTGCTTACTGGCCTTACATAGCCTACAAAGGCTGATAGGCCGTAAAACACAGCAATCCAATCCTATTCTATCAGGCCTAGTGGCTCCTGATTGGCGAGTGGTTCAACTTTGTTTCCTATTCGTGCAACTCAACTTTGCCTTTTTTTCTCCCATCGATCATCTGCCACCATTTTTTTTTCTGGAGAGTCTATGATTCAGTTTTCTACTGCGTTCCTTGTTTTTATATTTTATAGGTGCTAACGTTAAGATGTCGACAAATATCTATGAGTGTTGACCTTTCTGAAAGGGATTCCACTGAAACAATAACATTGCATTTGTCGCATTCCAGCTATTAAAAGAAAGAGAGAATTTTTGCTGAACAACGCTTTCGCAAATACTGACGTTTGGATATGTGTGTGTTTGGGTGTGTGTGCGTGTAGGCCTATGCGTGTGCTTTCTCACGTGCACGTGCTTACACGCATGATTCCGTAATTGTGCGTCTGCAGCAACTATGCCCAATGCAAACGCCAATAAACGCATGAAGACTGCAACACAGTAATGAAACATATATGACAACATTAATTTTTAGTGGGGTTAGTGTGCTCTGATAGCTTCAGGTCAACGCCCTGTCAGGATCGTTACTGTTTGCAAATATTCCAAAATATAACACGTTTTCACTCCCTTACAAGTTTTGAACTTTGAGCTATAGTAAACTACAATCGACTCTTTGTGTTAGGTCTGACACGTGTCTTTGTTTTTGCAAAGCCTGCAACACTGAATTGTGCACAGACGATTTGCTTCCTGCACTTTTGACTCTTCTCAACAAAGAGTGGCCCTACCCCCTTCGTGGTGGCATTGCTTCCCTCAAAGACTTAGATGCGGTACCTTCTTATGTGAGCTTTTCAGGGAGGCATTTCTTTGTGAACTCAATAAATAAAGGCTGACCGATCCTACCTGTTCTATTCCCCATTGTGCTGTTGGAACATTGCTTCACAGAAGATGCAAAACTGAATTTGTACATTAATTAGAATGGAATAGCAACGGATTCGAAGAGAATGAATGACCCAGTGACTTATAACAACTTTCAAATATTATTAGTTCATGTCGGGAAACAGCTTCCAGATGTTGCCAGGGCTCTTACACTAAACTGAATCAGTTCCATTGCTGAGTGTTTCATTTCGCATGCGTGTGCACCATTTACAGAGAGGTTTTTGGTCACGTATCATTAATGACATGGCAGTGTGTCTGTGGGGAGTGTCCTGTTTGTTCAACTTTTACCCCCAGTGAATGACCAGCATCTCATACCTATCTGAATAAATGAAGTATTCGATAGTATGATTCGACAGCTTGTAACTACTATTTGTTTTCCAGACAGTGAAATGTTTTTGACTTCCTTTTTATGATGACTCGTATTTACTATTTATTTTCTAGGCATTCGTTGTTTTTGCGACGATAAGCATGTGAATTTCCCCATAGAAGTGATAATATATTTCTGTACTGCATATGATTGAATTGTATAGTTTTGTGTTGTGTTGTGCTTGTTGTGTTGTGTTTGTTGTGTTGTGTTTGTTGTGTTGTATTATGTTGTGTTGTGTTGTGTTGTGCTGTAATAACTGAAAGGTTAATGACTTACGAGTAGACATACACTTTTGTGTTTGCACAATGGTTTGCTGAGGTAAAATGATTTTGCTGCCTCAAGTCCTTCAAACAACTGCTATAACGTGATTCTTCAAATTATCACTATCATGACTCACTGTATGACTAAAGGAAAGACCACTCTAGTATACGGTAGAGATAATATCAAAATGCAGATTATATGAGAATGCGTACGCACACCACACACACACACACACACACACACACACACACGCACGTGTACACACGCACGCACACACACACACACACACACGCACGCACACGCACACACGCACGCACGCACACACACACGCACGCGCGCGCGCACACACACACACACGCGGCGCGCGCGCACACACGCACACACTCATGCACACACAATTGCCCATCTTTCTGTCTGTCTGTTAACTTGTAATGCGACGTGATGATGGTTTCCGATGAAGAGGAATGCGTATGCTGATAATGTTGTGGACAGCCAGCCATCTCAAACAGAAACCGGCTTGTCGGTATGAAGTCCAAGTAGTCAAGCCATGAATAAGCCAGCACAAGAAGGAGTTGTTTTCCGTACTTTACATGTGGTTTACGCCTGTTATACTCATTGTTGCTCATGCAGAATGATTCGTAAAGTACTCTCTTTTCTCTGAGCCTAGCACTTGTAACTAGTCATGGGGCAATGGCTAGCGTGATACTCATCCTCAACATTCAAGTTTTATACTATTTCAAACGAAAAAATGAAAGGTATCTTTTCTTGGCTTGAATTCCTTCCTCCCCCTCCCCCACCCTCCCAACCTTATCCCCAACCTCTGCTGGAATCAAGTCAAACTTGGGGGTAAACCGAAGTGGAGGATGGTTGATATTTGTGGTGTAGGGGAAGCGACTCAGACACAACGAATAAGAAGACAGCGCCAAACACGGAGTTGCTTCCCTTAATAGCACAAAATCTCGGCTCTTCCGCCTTTCGTTGCTTTTGAGTCATGTTATAAACACGGCATGAATGCACTACCGTTTTAAGCACGATATCATGTGCCTGTACTATCAAGGTTATCCCAGGACAGGCTTTGCAGGTTTGTCCTGACAAAATTGCTGCTCGGGAAAATCTGGTCTCTAGCTTCACCATCTAAATCTCAGCAATCAGAAATGGTGCCCATTGTTTGCTTCCCCGTGAT
>JAWQFJ010013542.1:42500-50000 GCA_034096865.1 Theodoxus fluviatilis | reverse complement strand
CTGCTCCAGGGTATGATAAGGTGGAGTACAGTTTCCTGAAGAGAAACCTTTCCAGGTTGTCTGACACCCTGACTACCATCTTTAACATTTGTTGGCGTAACGGCAAAATACCAAGTGACTGGAAGCACGCTGTCATCAATCTGCTGCCGAAAAAGGGAGGCAACTCAGACCAACCTGGGGACTGGAGACCGATATCTCTTCTTACATCTTTCTACAAGATCTTCATGAAATTGATACAGGCCAGGATGTCACCATGGTTAGCATCAACTGGCAGACTTTCACCATTTCAAAAGGCATCGCTCCCCAGAAATGGTCTACAAGAGCATGTCTTTAGCCTCAAGACAACGATTGAAGATTTTAAACACCAGTCCACTCAGTTCTACACCGTCTTTGTAGACATCAGGGACGCTTACGGCAGCGTCGACCACAGGTTCATGTTGGAAGCAATGGAAAGGGCCGGATACCCACCCAAGATAGTCAACATTACCAGAGACGTCTACACTAATTCCACCTTTGAAGTACGAGCCAGGGGTGGCATGACAGAAAAGATTACAAGAGAGAAGGGCATCATCCAAGGCTGCCCGTGGTCCGCAGTTGCCTTTGTGCAGGCCCTGGACCCGTGGGTCCGGTGGATTGCGCAGTCGGCTACTGGGGACCCTTCCACTCCTCCCTGTCAAGCGTACATGGATGACATTTGCTTCATCGGGTACACCCCAGAGGTCATTCGGGACATGATGGGAAAAAGCGAGAAATTCCTGAACTACGCTGGTATGCAGGTCAAGCATGCAAAGTGTGCAGTAATTCACGGCCATCGCTCAGGAAACAACTGGGTCAAGCGGGACAAGAGCAAAGAATTAGAGCTCGCGATCCAAGGGGAACAACTCCCAAAATACGGAAAGGATCGCTCGTACCAGTATCTAGGTTTCCAGGTCAGCCTGACCGGAGATGGAGAGAAGAAACAAACGGACGAGATTAAATCAGAGTTCACAGCCCTATTGCAGAAGATCTCTGTCTCACCGCTGCCTGTGAATAAAAAAATGGAAGCTGTAAATGTTATCGCGACGTCCAAATTGAATTTTTACCTCAGCAATATGTGGCTATCAGAGAAATTGCTGAAGGAGATGGAAGATGAGATTGTCGAATTCGTCCGCGACCAGCTGAAGCTCAACTGTTCTTCAACTACATTGTCGCGTTTTTGTTTACCTTGATTTGATTAGTTGACAGTTCCTCCCCAAAGAACGACGTAGTCGTCTAAGGGAAAGGTAACCACGACAAACAAATAGTTTACAGACTAAACTAAACCACCACTCCTTGGGGGGACACACACAAACATCAAGCAATGCCAGAAACGCAATTGAATACAAACCACTGAATCAGATTTAAAAATAACAATGACTTTATTCAAACACAAACCCTTCCCCGCAACACAGGTACTGCAAGGGACAGGGTGGGTAGGTGGTAATGGAAAACAAAAGAAAAGAACCCAGAACAAGACAGGGTAGCGGGAAAGATGGAGTACCTCCGCTTCCTGTACAAAGTTGGGAAAAGATAAACAACAACAACAACAATCCCAAAAAATGAAGAATTGAGAAACAAGTCTAAAATGGTCAACTCATACACTGAATCTATTTCCTAAGTCACCGGTGACTAGGTAGATGTAACAAGTGTACTGGAAAAAAACAATCTCCGTTTCTCTACTCTCTCTCAACAATTGGCCAGAAACTGAAATTAAATCAGCAAACAGAACTGGCTTGAAATATACATTCCCTTCTACCACTCGTTCTGAGAAGCCCCCTCAGAACGATAAGAATATAGACACACAATTGAAGTGAACAACACAGGGACACGACAACCGAGTCACTCCTACTTCAATTTACAAACAGTCTCCAAGCATTCAACAACCCCCGTTGTTAAATAACAATGCTCTGAAACTTCCCCAAAAAGACCCAATCCAAACACAATCTCCACCTAGAAGATTTCACAGAACTTGCTCCGAATTATTACGATCAGAGTAACTTTGAACCGACCCTTTACAACAACATCCCCGTCGTTGCATGACAATGAACCCCTGAACCCCTGTTAAACTCCTCCCCCTCTTCCCCTCAAGCCGTGACGTGTATCCGCCCAACGTCAGACTAGTGGAAAGTAAACAAACTAACTCACTCCGTGCACAAATCTCTCTTTCACGCGTCACCCTCCTTCGCTCGCTAGTTCATATGAACTGTCACTCTCCGAGCAGGCACAATGTTAACGCAACATGTGAAGAGACAATGGAAAGGTTTTTTCTTACCCCCCCTTTTCGATGTCATGGACTCTCTCTCTCAGTCCCGGAGATTCCACTCCAGATCCGACTTACCCGACACACGCTGTCAGAATTTCGTAAATAGGAAAGAACACAACAAATCTCGCATGAATCCCCATGTGACCGTTTACCCCCTCCCACTCTTCAGTCCCTTGAAAGAAGAAGTCCGTCTCTGAATCCAACTCAGATAAATATAAGAAGAAACACAGTTTCCTAGGAGTCACTGGTAAACCACTGTAGAAGGACGCGTATCCAACGCTCCCGGTGTCACATCAAAACAGGCAGGCACCCTTAGATTACTCGCCCACACTGTTACGAGATTCCACTGACTCGCGAGCACCTTGCTTGCCTCACTAAGTCAGTCAAGTTCAGAGAAAAGCTTTACTGAACCTTCGGCAGGCAACCCCCAAGTCTCTCTGAGTCAGTGTGATACATATCATCCTACGTAAGAATTATATTATATATCACTCTTACCCCTGTTGTATGTCTCCACCTACAACCAATGAGCAGCACAACGACACCGCCTCAACACCCCCTGCCTCTATCAAATCTTACCCTGGATCGATAGGCCATTACTTAAATGGACTTCACACCCGAACCGTTGGTGTGTTTCGTTTAGACTCCTACCAAAAGCACTTATGCTAGTCTCAAACGAAATCATAGCCACCATGGCTAACTAGAAAATAGTACTTGCACACTGTAGACCGTCACAGTCGCAGAGGAGACGCCCATGCGTCCCACACGTCGCTCTCCCAGCCTCGCGCTAGACTCCGCGTCAGCGCAGCGTCGTCGGGAACGACCAGGTGCTCGTCAGGCGAGCAGAGTCCACCCGTGTAGACTCGAACGTAGATAGACACGAATAGGTAGGAACACCCAGTAGACAATCAGTCCAGCGGTCAAGCACTCTGCATCCGCGTAACCCGCAAAGTACGGTAGAGTACAGTACAGTAGCCTGCAACATATAACCGCACGAATCCCCGATAAGAGACTATTCCTCTCCCCTCTCATGAATTTACTCGTGCGAGAATTCAACATTTAGCGACGCGCCCGGCTCAGACGCCCTTAGTTGAAAAAATCCTTACTCGCATTCCCAGGCGAGAGAAATTGAATTAAATATGTCCCATTTTCCTCATGGAGTGAATCACGAAACCTTCCCCAGTGAAAGTAGGCATCTTTTCCACAGATTTACTTTAACTCCAAGACATAATTCAATCAAGCGAATGAATGACCCATTTCCCATTTCGACAATAGTCAATCGCTCTACACGCGGCAAAAGAGTAAAAAATGGCGAAGCGGTTCATTACCTCACAAATCCCAGGCTGTGATCTGTCCATAGAACTTCGCTCTAGCCATTAGAAGATCCTCCTTCCGTTCTCATGTGCCTAACCCAGCATGGGTTTGCGCAGAGAAACTTCTCCAAGCAAAACGACTTCGCTCGTAAAGCTGCCCGCGCAGCTTTAACCGTTAGCGGCATAGACCTATGCGCGCCCCATCCTTCCATCCAAGTCGACGGAGTTGAACTGAACTGGATAGACGCTATCGAGCCCGAAGTTGCCCATCCCACGTGATCATTGTCCAACCCGTAATGAGAATTTTCCCGCTTCTAGATCCCGGCCCAATCAGTGTCTTACGAACTTTCGCGGCTAAAGGACCGTGTCGAACTAAGTGAAGCCCCCGTGCGGCATTCTTCACACCCCCTGGTACGACACCCCAACCCCTTTCCCGAGTGACGCAGTACCCCCCTGTCACTCAAAGTTCTACCGCTATGCGCCAAACAGCCGTTTGAACGCATTTACTGATTTGGTTTCTACACTGGCAATTCAATCACACATCATAACGACATTTAACCACACAACCATTCTAATCACTCCTGTTACACCTGCGACATAGATGCCACATTTTTACACCAAGAAAAGAGGGCGGATTAGGTCTACTAAAACCCAAGACTATTTACCACGCTAAAAAGGTGTCATTCTTCCTGTCTGCCCTGAACAGTGATGACAAACAAGTGAGGGAGAGAGCAAGGGATAGCCTTCACCTGCATATGAAGAAGAGGAAAGTTCCACCCGCGACAGCTGAAGACGACAACTTTGCAGGGTACAAGATTGACGACAGGAAAAGATTCGAGAAGAATAGCAAGGTGAACTGGCCGCGATCTAGTTTCGTCGAACTTAATGAGCTCTGCCTGCGTCTGGGGATTTGTTTTGACTTTGATGCAGAGAGGGACGAGTTCGCGGCAGTCGTCCAAGCAGAAGATGATGACTGTATTTCCCTACGTTTCACCGACCCGCCAAGTCTCTACACTGCTCTGAAGAAAAAAGAGATAGCGCGAGATCTCGACCACTGGCGCAGCCTACAACAGCAGGGCGGACTGGTACGTGAAGCTTTTCCTGCAGCGGACATGACGTGTTCATACCCCCACCTGACCAACAGTAATATCAGCGACCAGCTCACCAAATTCGTCACCAAAGGGAGGCTACAGCTCTTAGAAACTAACGCTGTTAACAACACCTACTACCCGAACTCCTACCCTAGAGCATGCTCGCTGTGTGGTTTCCACTCGGACACAAACTCCCATGCGTTGGACGGCTGTGGCAAGTTGAAGGGTTTGTACATAGAAAGACACAATAGATGTGTACACCTTGTGCGGAAAGAACTTGAAAAGACAATACTGACGGAGTTTTGCGAGATTTACGAGAACCAGCAGGTCGCAATGGAAGGCATGGAGTTGGTAGGATCATGCAAACCCGATCTATGCGTGATAGACCACCTCAATTCCGTTGCCTTTATTGTCGAGATTGCCAACCCATTTGACAATTTTGTGGACAAGTGTTATCAGCATAAATTCCACAAATATATGCCTTTGTGTCTCTCACTCAGTGATGCTGGTTTCTACACTCGAGTTGTAATTCTCGTAATTGGATCTCTAGGCACTGTACATCATCGGTTCGTCAAAGGTCTACTGATGCTGGGTTTGTCTAAGCGCCAGGCTAAGGGCCTAGCCAAATATCTCAGCTTGTCTGTAATGATAGGGTCCAGACGTGCCTGGGCAAGAAGGGGCTTTTTGCTGGAGCGAGGACAGCAAAAGTAAATGTAGTAGTAATGGTGCATACTCCTGTTTTCTCTCCATGAGTACATAAGCAGGCATCGCAAACGTATGGTGGATTTACGAGTGGACCAGACACTCACTTGCATGGCTTGTGTTTTTGCGGATATGTCATTATTTTGTGAAATGTTTCTGCAATAAAGTGATTTGATATGTATTTATGTATGTATGTATGTATGTATGTATGTATGTATGTATGTGTGTATGTGTGTATGTGTGTATGTGTGTATGTGTGTATGTGTGTATGTGTGTATGTGTGTATGTGTGTATGTGTGTATGTGTGTATGTGTGTATGTGTGTATGTGTGTATGTGTGTATGTGTGTATGTGTGTATGTGTGTATGTGTGTATGTGTGTATGTGTGTATGTGTGTATGTGTGTATGTGTGTATGTGTGTATGTGTGTATGTGTGTATGTGTGTATGTGTGTATGTGTGTATGTGTGTATGTATGTATGTATGTATGTATGTATGTATGTATGTATGTATGTATGTATGTATGTATGTATGTATGTATGTATGTATGTATGTATGTATGTATGTATGTATGTATGTATGTATGTATGTATGTATGTATGTATGTATGTATGTATGTATGTATGTATGTATGTATGTATGTATGTATGTATGTATGTATGTATGTATGTATGTATGTATGTATGTATGTATGTATGTATGTATGTTGTATGATGTATGATGTATGATGTATGTATGTATGTATGTATGTATGTATGTATGTATGTATGTATGTATGTATGTATGTATGTATGTATGTATGTATGTATGTATGTATGTATGTATGTATGTATGTATGTATGTATGTATGTATGTATGTATGTACGTACGTACGTACGTACGTATGTATGTATGTATGTATGTATGTATGTGGCAAGATGGCGGATGGGTCAGTCAGGTTTTTCCTGCTCTGCACCTGTTTTGCTATTTTCGTCTGAAAACGTGCACGAGTACTTCCGAGCACGATGCAGAAGAACACTGAACAAGATACTCCTACCACCCTGGAAAGACAAGGTGATCATCCCTCCACCTGAGTGTACGCCATCAGAAATCGAATTCTCCGTGCAAGAAGTAGCAGACGTCATCAGCGCTCTCCCTAGCCGTCGATCTCCGGGGGCAGACGGGGTCACTTACGACCACGTGAAACGAAGTAAACAAATACTTGCCCCTGTCCTTGCAGCCATCATGAACATCTGCGCAAGAAACAGGCGAATTCCATCTGACTGGAAACACGCCATTATCACCCTCCAGCCGAAAAAAGGTGGAAACCCGGGCAACATCGAAGACTGACGGCCGATCTCCCTACTCAATACCAACTACAAAATCCTCATGAAGCTTGTCCAGCAGAGATTGACACTTTGGATCATCGAAACCCAGCGACTCTCAAGCCGTCAGAAGGGATCCATGCCTCGAAACTGCCTACAAGAGCACGTGTTCTCCTTGAAAACAGACATCGTTGACTTTTTGCATAGATCATCAACGTTCTTTGCCTGTTTCGTGGACATCAGAGACGCTTTTGGAAGCATCGATCACGAGACTATGATCCGCGAGCTTACTGATGCGGGATACCCAGAACAGATCGTCTCCATGACACGGGACATATATCACGAGTCAACTTTTCAGGTCATGACAGACGGCGGACTCACACCACCAATAACTAGGGAACGAGGAATTATCCAAGGCTGTCCGTGGTCAGTCATGATATTCGAACAGGGAATTGACAAGTGGCTACGTTGGATTGAACAAGATCACGCCACACACAGAACCCCAAACTTCGTCATTGGTTACGTCGACGACGTTGTTATGGTTGGAATGAACAAAGACAACATCACAAGTGCAGCTGAAAAAACAGAACACTTCAGGTCTGCACGTGAAACACGGCAAGTGCGCGCTGCTTCACGGCAAGAGAACGGGAAACAACTGGTGCAGACGAGACAGCACAAGTGAACATGAAATCTCCGTGCAGAATGCACCAATTCCTCTCATCGACAAGACTAGGGCATACAAGTATCTAGGGCATGGGGTCAACCTCACGGCCACCTCTGAGCAATATCAAGTGAAACAGCTGATAGAAGAATTT
>JAWQFJ010013542.1:0-37500 GCA_034096865.1 Theodoxus fluviatilis | reverse complement strand
ACACATACACACGCACACACACACACGCACACACACACACACACACACACACACACACACACACACACACACACACCACAACTTACGATGTCGCCAGGAGAATACAGAACCATATTTGACAAGAGCGAGGTTTCTGACAGGATCTTGCCACGAAGTTGGGGGAGAGCACAAAGGCGGAAGAAGCAGCAAGAGAGGCAAATGACAAGGAAATACATATAAGGACACAGAAGTGTACACCTCTCATTGGGTGCTTGGCCCCCCCCCCCCCCCCCCCCCCCCCCCCATCCCCGGCTGAGTTCTTGGAGCAGGACCCAGAAGCTCAGCAGCCGGAGGTTTCAGAAAGCCATCGAGCTGCCCATGACTTTTGTCGTTCTTGATAAAGATGGAGGAAGTTCAGAGGTACAACAAAAAAGGTGGGGGATGGGAGGGGACCGAAGTGAAGACAGGAAGTGACGAACATCCCATGCATGTTTGACTGCACGTCTGGTGTCAGGGACTCTGACAGGCAGGCAGGATGCCGCAGCAAGGGAAAGGAAGTGACGACACGACAGTGTGTGTCATTTGGTGTGACCTTTGCCATCATACTGACCTTAGCGTGGTGACCTTCTCGTGAATGAGCGGGGGAAATGTTTTTATAACATTCCGCCTGTTTTATATGTGTCTGCCTTTTTCCGTTTGTCCGGTCGTCCGTCCGTCCGACTGTTTGTCTGTCGGTCCGTCCGTCCGTCTATGCATCCTTCTGTATGTTCATCTGTCTGTCAGTCTGTATGTTCATTTGTCTGTCAGTCTGTATGTTCATCTGTCTGTCAGTCTGCATCTTCATCTGTCTGTCAGCCTGTATGTTCATCTGTCCATCAGCCTGCATGTTCATCTGTCTGTCTGTATGTTCATATGTCTGTCAGTCTGTATGCTCATCTGTCTGTCAGTCTGTATGTTCATCTGTCTGTCAGTCTGCCTATCTGTCAGTCTGTCGGTTCGTCTACCTGTCAGTCTGTCTGTTTGTCTATCTGTCAGTCTGTCTGCTTATCTGTCAGTCTTTCTGTCTGTCTGTCTGTCAGTCTGTCTGTTCATCTGTCAGTCTGTCTGTCAGTCTGTCTGTTTTTCTGTCAGTCTGTCTGTCAGTTTGTCAGTCAGTCTGTCTGTCAGTCTGTCTGTCAGTCTGTCGTTCATCTGTCAGTCTGTCTGTCAGACTATCTGTTCATTTGTCAGTCTGTCTATTCATCTGTCAGTCTGTCTGTCAGTCTGTATGTTCATCTGTCAATCTGTCTGTTCATCTGTCAGTCTGTCTGTTCATCGGTCAGTCTGTCTGCCAGTCTGTCTGTCAGTCTGTCTGTCAATCTATCTGTCAGTCTATCTGTCAGTCTGTCTGTCTGTCAGTCTGTCTGTTCATCTGTCAGTCTGTCTGTTCATCTGTCAGTCTGTCTGTCAGTCTGTCTGTCTGTCTGTCTGTCAGTCTGTCTGTCAGTCTGTCTGTCCGTCTGTCAGTCTGTCTGTCAGTCTGTCTGTCAGTCTGTCTGTCAGTCTGTCTGTCAGTCTGTCTGTCTGTCAGTCTGTCAGTCTGTCTGTCAGTCTGTCAGTCTGTCTGTCAGTCTGTCTGTCAGTCTGTCTGTCCGTCTGTCTGTCAGTCTGTCTGTCAGTCTGTCAGTCTGTCTGTCAGTCTGTCTGTCTGTCTGTCTGTCTGTCTGTCAGTCTGTCTGTCAGTCTGTCTGTCTGTCAGTCTGTCTGTCAGTCTGTCTGTCAGTCTGTCTGTCAGTCTATCTGTTCATCTGTCTGTTCATCTGTCAGTCTGTCTGTTCACCTGTAAGTCTGTCTGTCTGTTCATCTGTCTGTCAGTCTGTCTGTTCATCTGTCAGTCTGTCTGTCTGTCTCTCTCTGTCTCTTAGTCTGTCCGTCTCTCTCTCTGTCTCTCTGTCCGTCTCTCTCTCTCTCTCTCTGTCTCTGTCTCTCTCTGTCTCTCTCTCTCTCTCTGGCAGAGGGCGCTGCTGTGCCAAGTGGAGAAGCCACGCTCACGACTGCTCTGTAACATTTTGAGAAAACACAGTACAACGCTATGCCAGTCGCCGGATTACCAGCTGCTGCGGAGGCTGTGTTATCGTCCCTGCTCACGACCGAGATATTGTCATCTTGGAAAGTCGTTGGAGAAGAGGGAAACAGCATCGTCGTCCTGCGGTTCAGGCAAGCCGGCAGTCAGCCATTTCTCTCGAACAACATCAAGCGAGGAGTGTGGCGACGGAAAACACCATCTCAACAGCGACGAGACCAGCGGCGGGCAGAAAGTCACAGAGCCATGGGTGAGAGAAAGTTTTATCGAAACACTGCATCCGTCAATATTGAAAATGAACATGCCGCGAATTTTGCTGTTCACCATGACGTAGCACGGGTTCCACATGCTGCTGCAGCATTGAGTCAGACACTAGCAACGCCCTTGACCTTTGACCTCCCTAGCCGGCAAGATGACTTTGTCACAGAGAGCACTGAAAGCGAAGCCTGCGAGACAGCTGCAGCTAAACCCCTTGGCGAAATCGAGACCAACACCACTACTACAGCCGTGATAACCCCACTTTCACCCAAGCGGGGACTTACCATTGAAGAGTGCAAGGAGATTGTCCGGCGGGTGATGGGACGAGTGGGAGATGAAGTACATGATTGCCAGCACAGCTTAGGCCTACAAGACGTGCGAGACGAGGTTGCCATCGCTGCTGCTCCTCGACCTGGCCAGGACGCGAACATGGATCATCAGACACTACAGGGGTCGTCGTCCGTGCCATCGGGAGCTCCTGGTTTCCCAGCCTCATCTCATGCCCCTGCTCCATCAGCTGATGACCCCGACATCGTCCCGATTCCTGACCGCATGCGACCGACATCGAGACGGCGTGCAAGGAAGGACGACGACACAGACCAACCTCGTGGGCGAAGTGTGCATGCAGCAGCCAAGCAACAGGCAGCACGAACTGCACGAACTGCCCGAAAGTAGTGCCACAGACGGTGTTGAGTGTTCGTGCATTGCAAACTTTCCACAACTGGTTTCCAGTTTTGTTGACATACGCGCATTTTAGTTACTGTTTCGCGTCAATTTGTTTTTCATTGTAATGGACCGGCAGGTCTGCACAATAAAATTTTTCGTTCGTTCGTTCGTTCTCTCTCTCTGGCCGTCTCTCTCTCTCTGGCCGTCCCTCTCTCTCTCTCTCTCTCTCTCTCTCTCTCTCTCTCTCTCTCTCTCTCTCTCTCTCTCTTGCTCGCTCGCTCTCTCTCTCTCTCTCTGTATATCTGTCCGTCTCTCTCTCTGTGTCTCTATCTCTCTCTCTGTCCGTCCCTCTCTCTCTCTCTCTCTCTCTCTCTCTCTTTCTGTCTCCCTCTCTCTCTGTCTTTGTCTCTCTGTCTGTCCGTCTCTCTCTCTCTCTCTCTCTCTCTCTCTCACATTCATTGGAGCTCGAGCGCAAGCAAGCGCACACACACACACACACACACACACACACACGCACACACACACACACTCGCACACACACACACACACACACACACACACACAAGAGCATGCCATGTGTGCCCCTCCAAGTCTATGCTTTGACTCGAAGCTTTAGCTGCACGAACAACACTGAACCATACAAAAGTGTTTCCAGTGTGACCGTTACACTGGATATACTGACCGTTACGACATGGTTTTGTCGCAACTTTGTTCCCTCTATTGACAAGCCAATCTTTTAACTTTCGGAATACACAATTCTGTCATAGCACATTTATCCTGCTGTTCTAACACTACCGACGTTGTGTTCACCAGTCAGCTGAAGAGGAGGTGGCAAACTCTCTGAAAGCTTGTAATGCAAAGAGGTTGATTTCGGCAACATATCGTTGAGAAGAGCAAGCATGCGCTCCAGAACATGAAGGGACGTAATGTAAATGTGGCGCTTTCACGTGGCAACTTTCACCCCGATGTGGGTCTCAAGCTGTTTCAAATCCCACAGGGAAATTGGATCGATTCCCGTCTAGATCCTGGCCGGAGAGATACACAGGCAATCAAATTCAATGCACGGACATGTACCAGCACTATCTCCTCTTTCAGGAGAGTGTTCCAACCCGATGCTGCTCGCACCGCACAAGGGGTTAGTCCCGCTAGAACAGTCTTTACTGCATGTGTAGGCACCCGCTTGTTCTCCTGGATGATGAGGAATATCGCTAAAACAACCTAGCAGCCTTTGGAAGGTTTGGCGGCAGACCGCAATAAATGCAGTCTAAGCATGAAGACAGGCTCTGGATAGAAAGAACAGTAAGCGTCACAGAACCTGTCCTCTCAGAAGCAGTGTCATCAGGTGCAGAAGGTACCACAAATCCATCAACTGATCAATGCAAGACTGCGGTAAGTGTCCATTGCCAAGATAGCGATCGCAAGTCGCAACAAAAGTTTTCTGTCGAACTGCCAGCGAATAGAACAATGATCTATTTTGTATTGCAGCGGTCTTGGAAAGTTTCCGTGAACAGCTAATCAGATGAGTTCCTGCTTGTGACGTACAGTTGTTTTCATCGAAACATCATGACGGCGAGTAAGTGGACTGACGCAACGCACTTAATTTAACTGTGGCATTCCTACCCGGCCAAATGGAACACGCCAAATCCATCAAACCGTGCTTGACCGGAGCAAGGCCAGGGACTGTTTTTTGGTTGCTTTTAGATGTATGGACTGGACAGGTAAACAAACCTTGACTGTTTGTGGTGGGAGTCGAGTATGATATCTGCTTTCGTATGGTTACATTGAATCAACGACTGACCATGACGCAGATTTTCCAAATAAGGAAATTCCCGTTTTTGGAACTCGCAACGTGTGAAGTGAAGAGCTTGCCGGAGACAAGGAAACTTTTCCGCCCTTCAAAAAAACTTGCCACTTTTGAGGACGTCCTAATTTCTCGAGAGCTCCCTGCCATCGTGACAACTCTGAATACTTGCAAGCTGACATTTAAGTGGAAGTGCCATTTTGAGATTGCCGGCTGGTAACATCACCTCCAGAAATCAATAATATGGTCTCTCGTGCGTTGCGCAAGAAGTACATCATGATGCTGTGAGAAGGCTAGACTGGCTGTACATTTGCACGTAGCGACTTTTCGGACAAATGTTGTCCCTCAGCTGGAAAAAACGATCGCACTTTGAAAGCTTTATTCAGCAGCTTGACATCGGGGAAAATCCATCACCACTTCAACCACCAGACAATAAGAAGGCTTACACAGTCATCTCCTCCATAGTCTTGGGATCACAATTAATACGTTCGCTCTGCAAGCCATTTGAGAGCACCACCACCACACGCATGCAAAATTGATTTTCCCGACACTTCGTGACATTTGCAAGCACAACATCGTTCAGTTTCAATGACCTTTCTCTCTGGACATGAACTATACCACAGACAGACACATAAAGGAAACTGCCTGAACTGCGACTAAAGTAAATGAGTAACCCTGATTTACATAAATCAGAGCAGTGACACAGTTGAACGTAATTCCTATCCTTCTCCCTCCTTCTCAAAGCTGCAATCATCCTACCCCTCCCTCCCCTTCCCCCGTTCCTTCTCCCAGCCTCTGACTCTTCCTCCCCGACTTCTTCCCCTTTTCTCCACTCTAAGTCCTTAATCAGATAAAAGATTTGGCTTGCCTATTTCGAAAAGTTGTTGTTGTTGGGTTGTTGCTGCATCTGCTGCTGCTACTGCTGCTACTACTGCTGCTAATGTTGTTGTTCTTCTTGGTCCTGTTAATGCTGTTTTAGTTGTATTGACTTTAGGCCATGGGTCAGTCTTAGTCCACCATAGACGTGAAAAGGAAAACTCTTTCCAGCAATGACCTAGTTTTACGCCGTCGCTGTTTACACGATAACTGACACGTACATGAACACTGACGCAAAAGTGCCTTTGTAAACAATGGAAGAACATGGTCAAAGTTCTCCCTCACATGATTATCGCACACGAACGACTTTGTCCTACATCCCAACATTCACGTACATTTCAGTCACGGGTTGCAACGACGCATTGGCCAGATATTGCCTGTGTTGCGATAAGAATGAAATGCAACTGTCAGCATCAATCACCATTGCCTTTCGAAACTCCTTAACAACAAGTTAAACAGTCTTTCAAATGGGATAAGATTCACAACAGTGTCAGCTCGTGCGTGATTATTTGATAAACTTATCAACTCCGCGTCAAATTGTCACCTGACGCATCTGACTTCATACTGTATTTTTATTAAAGAATGCTCAGACTGGATTCTACTTCACACACCTATACCCTTCGAGCTCTTTCACGACCAAACTTTCAATGATGCCCCTGATTAACCCCTGAAGTCATAAAGGCAAATCACGTGCCAAAACTTTCCGACAACTCTGAGGCTTGATGAGCTCTATTCATGAGCTGTAAGCACGAGAGACACGTGACAAACTGCATTCAAGGATCAGCAGGACATGCTTAGTCACATGTCGTCTAAAGATGGCAAGAACCCGCTCAATCTGGTACATGCATCTCTGTTTGTATTGTAACTGTTGACGTCAATGGTCTGTAAATAGCATCGATAGTCCTTGCCTTTTGAGAGTTCTGTATGAACTGAACACAGACTCTCTCGCTCAACCTCTGGCCAGAACGACCGTTGGGATGCCAGGCTGTGATGCTACGGATGGTCTGCCATTTGTTTTGGTCTCGGGTTGCATGGAGAAGGGTGAGGACGTCCATGTCTACACATCGTTTGAAGTCCATCCAGGATTTCCTTTGCCGTCCGCGCTTCCTCCCTCACGCATCGGTGCCCTGGAGCACTGTTTTTGCAAGGCAAACATACCGTGTGGTGAAGCCATACCATCTCAGCTTCCTCCGACTGATAGTCGTTAGCAGGGTTCTTGTTTGCCAGCCGCTAATGTGATCTGCTGCCAGACAAATCATTGGTTTTGCAGTCTCTCTAGGTGATGTTCAAGATTCTCCTGAGGCACGTCATCTCAAAACCCTGAATGCGGCGCTCTGTCTCTGCGGTCAGGGTCAATGCCCCGACAAGACTAATCAAACACAAAAACAACCCTCAAAACTTACGTTCATTTTACAGTGAGAAGGGGAATGGTTGTCGTGGAATTGCGGTTTAATAAACGATACGATTCACCGTGACTTTCCACCGTGCTGTACCCGTGAGTGAGAAGCTATAAGCTCACGTAAACAAATGTTTTCAAAAACAAAAAGAGGGTAGTTAAAAAATTGTAACTGCATGAGGAAACAAGGCTAAGGTTGGAAAAATAGCGGAATGAAATATTTCAGTTGCAATATTATTTCTTTATTCATGCATATTTCAGAGAAAACAACATGTTCAAAGAGGAAATATATCATTATTTACAGTAAAGTTCAGGATACCCTTTCCGTAACATAGTGCGCTGAGGACATTTCTCAGCGTTTGCTCAAAAACAGCTTTGCCGACTTGTCTTGTTTCTCAAGCACAGTCACATTTAGACACAGCACATTTTCCGTCTGAATTCAATACCGCAAAGTCACGTCCTGACATGATTTTCCTTCGCGTCTTCAAAGACTCGTCAGATTTATTCTCGAGTCTGAGAAGACGTATAATTTGAGGTCTGGTTCAAAGATAAAGGTCTTACACTGTCAACAAATTCAAGCTTCCGAAAACCAAGATGTTTTTTTTCTCCATAAGTTGAGAGACATGGGAACTCAGAAAGAAATATTCTGTTCTTACATGGAGGGAATACAGCCCTTGTGTGCCATTTATGTTTTCAATCATCTTTGTTCTTGAGAAAAAACCAAAATTTAAATCTCGAGACAATAATCTGATTTCAGTTGGAACTGTTTCTGTGTTCTGCTAAGCTCCGCCCACAGATAGTCTGTAGAGGGTTGAGCGAACTAGCACACTTGTTATTGCTTCCTCAATGATTCAGTACATTGTCCAGTGTGCAAAATGTGACGCACATCTGTTGGAAAACCTTCATTTCCCACACGTTCAAAAGCATTACAGAAGTTGTTTTTTTTATTCATCGCATATATATCACTACTCTGGTTAGCACAGTCACAATCCATGTTGTCTCCGATGCCTCTAGGTTTCTATTATCATGTCAAATGAAAGATCGTGCTTAAACAACAGACGAGGAATATGCTTTGGCGCTTGTCAGACCGCTCCACAAACCGCTCACTTTTTATATTTCAACACTCAACTCCACCATCCCTGCCCGGGATGTTGCATTAGTAGTCTGTGCATGCTTTTCCTCGCGTGGTAGACGTGAAAACAGGGAATGCACGCCAGTAGATCAAGAGCACACTTGTGGATGGGTTAAACTTTGCTCGCTGATATGAACAGTATGACCTTTGACACACCACTGTTTGATTGTGTACACGCCAGGAAAAGTGAAAACATTTTGGTGAGCTACAGTGCAGATTGGGCGTCTGGCAGTCAAGTGCCGAGTACAAGCTCAAGATTTGTATCAAAGCATTCGTGTCGTGTCAGAGATATTCATGACTTAGTTGTTGGGCATCTTTTGAAGAGGCGCCGACACGTAGCTCGCAGGTGGTTAGTCGATAGCATCACCTTCTTCACAGCTAAGCACCTCTTAGGGGTAGAGTGCGTCGATATGTAAAATAACATATTTATCTTCACCTTAGCCGTATTTCAGTGATAAAATAATTTGTTTGCTGTTTTTGTCGTTTTTCTTGTCGTTGTTTTCTTCGATGAAAACCATACGACTGCATTTGCGTGCTGGAGAAAAGCGAGCTGGTTTTTATTGGAGGAGCAAAGATTAACTTTTTTTATGGACGCACATGCTCATAAATCATACGATTCAAGATATCGCATCCGCACATTTATGCCAATCTTGCGAAAGAGAGGTGGAGGTAAACATTCCTCTTCAGTATCCAAGTACCTCGTGGCAGTGAAAATGAGTATAACTCCCAGATTTTAATGGTACGGTGAACCGTGCGAAACCAATCAGCTGGGCAGGAGAGTGAAGTGTAAAACAGTTTTCACCCTGATTTATAGAAAGTCACTCTTTGCTTTTATCAGCACTCTGTGACCCGGTTTTGATAGCACGCTACACCTACCACAAGCCCGGTCCTGATACCTACTTACCCAGTTTCCATTCCGCCACTGTCCTCACAATCATAGCACGCATTTCCAAATAAAGATGTTACATAATAGAAATCCACATTACCGCAGGCTCCAAACAGAAAAGGAAGGAGCACCATATGTATGATGAAATTCACTTCCACTATGTTGTCATATTCACTTTCATCTGACAGATGAAGGTTTGTTTTTCTCTTCTCGGTATTTCAATGCATCGTAGGTCTCATTTAATTAGCTGAGCAATTTTCGACAGAACTATGATAATTCTGTCGTGTTTCACCATTCATATGTGAACAAATCTTTCTGTTGTCTTTGACCGGAAAATAAAAATCAAGATAGAGGGAAAGCATTCGAAATTTCAAACAAAACTGCACGTATTCTGACCAGAACCAGCTTCAGGATTATTTTGACACTAGTCCCAACATTTGATGCCCCGTGGGCTGGAGGTAAGAAATGACCCACCGAGTTTCACTACGCATTTTTAAAGAAACAAATGACAAGGGAAATTGTGACTTGACTTGATCTTTTTCAAACCAGTTCAATGTTTTTCGTGATTAATGGCCTTAAATAGCCTACACAGGCTGATAGGCCGTGAACATTTATCCCTCCAGCCCAACACACGTGCCGATTGGATTTGCAAGTCAGCCAAGTGCAATACATCTAAAACGGAAAATGTCACGACAAACAGTCATAAAACCTCACGCAGCTCACAACTGCGGGCCACCTGATGCTTGCTTCTCTGCCCACTCACAGACAGTTAGCGCTTCGGTTTCCCTTCCGATATCAGCCCACACTAGTGGACTCATCCGAGGAGAGGGGTGCGGAAAAGACAGTGAAGCTGGCGTGCCACTCAAGCTGACGGGCCACAGCATTTAATTGGTGTAAATGAATGCACAGATGAGTAGTTTCGGTTGGGATTTACATTTATCTAATTATTTACACCAATAGATCATGTAGCCCGTCAGCTTGCGTGGCTCGCCAGCTTCGTTGTCTTTTCCGCACCCCTCTCCTCGGACGAGGCCACTAGCGGGGCCCATGATCGGAAATATTTCGTGTTTCCTGTGTGGCCTTTCCTAGAATGGAGTCGACAGTACTCCGCTCTACAGGAAGGTGTGCAATATCGCAACACGCTTTGTGTTGTAGTGGAAAGAGGTCGGTCCAATATGAGTGTCTGGCTGCGCCTGCTGCACACACAAGAGTCAGGCGCAAGTGGTGTACAATAGCTGCTCAAACAGTGAGCAACGGGTCAGCTTACGCATTGTTCTGAGTCTACGGATTGAGTTTCTGTCTAGATCGATGCGTTAGCTCTAAAATTCTAGTGCAAAGATCTCCACAGTCAAATATACTGTGCTAGCGCTAGCTTTGCACAAACACATCTTTTGCACTTAACAATCATATTTCGCTCTGTAAATTTTCCCATTCATTCATTCATACAATTCGACCCCCGTACACTTTATATACTCATCGAATCCCCTTGGTCTTCTGTGTGCATGTTGATGCTCACACATACGTACACACGCACTCTCACGCACCTACCTATGCATGCAAACAACACACACACACACACACACACACACACACACACACACACACACACACATACACACACACACACACACACACACACACACACACTCACACACACACACACACACACACACACACACACACACACACACACCACTTACACATGGAAGCGCACGCGAGCTCGCGAATGCTAGTATCAGTTTTCCAATTTTGCTCTCTATGAATGTCATGTCCATGCAGCTACGTCTCATCTACACACTAAAGGAACTTTGCTGTCACAGGCAATCATGCTTGTTTGCGCGTCTGCGTGCACACACATGTATCCCGAGGCACGCACATGTATTCACATACACATGCGCGCGTTCTCTTAGTACCACATCACCCACATGCGCACTCGCATGCATGCACAAACATGTACACACAGGCGAATACCGACTTTAATAACACTTGGGAACTCGCAAGGCCGAACATACACGTACGCACATACGAGCACGCCCGCGTGCGCGAACGCACACGAACATACACACACACACACACACAAAAAGATACACACACACATAAACATACACATACATACACACACATACACACACATACTCACACACACATATATACAGACATACACACATGCACTTACACACATGCACACACATAAACACATATACACACACATATAAACATATACACATATACACATTCACGAACAGCTACACACACAAAAACACATATACACACATACACGCACACACACATACAGACACAGACACACACACACGTGCGCGCGCGCGTACACACACACATACACATATGCACACATACACACATACACACACACACACTTACATGAGCTCGTACACATACACATACATACACACACATACACATACACATACACACACACACATACTCACATACACATACACACATACATATATACACACATACACACACAAACACACATACACACACACACACACACAAACACACATACACACACACACACATACACACACACACATACTCACATACACATACTCACATACACATACACACATACATATATACACACATACACACACACACACACACACAAACACACATACACACACACACACATACACACACACACACACATACTCACATACACACATACATATATACACATATACACACACACACACAAACACACATACACACACACACACACACACACACACAAACACACATACACACACACACACACACACACACACACACACACACACACACACACACACACACACACACACACACACACACACACACACACACACACACACACACACACACACACACACACCATTTACATGAGCACGTGCACACAGAGGTCATGGAGGAAAGATATTTCTATTACTTTATTTTTACACAAAATGTCAGTATCGTACTTTTCCGTCCCCTTGTTCACGTCCAGTTGAATCAAACCTTCTTTCACAAAGACACGCTATTGTTGAATTACGCAAGAAGTACTTCAACGTCCTCGTCATTTTCCCATTCCATGTCTTAATACTTATTGACAAGAGCCAAGATCTCCTCAGGCAGGCAAGAAATTTTTTCCAACACCGCCCATATCACAGTCTCGCAATTTTCCAGAAATTCTAGCAAACTTTTTCTGAGAAATAGATTATATCATTTTCAGCTGCATGATTCAACTCCACACTTACAAGGTATATCAGCTTAAGAGTTATATTGGTGCCTCTAATGGAAACAAAATGGACGCTATTTGCGTCATGCGCAAATAGAACAAGGAAGTGAGGCGTTCAGCGCACGAGGACAAATTTCCTTCTTCACCAGTGCGATCTGCACAAAATAATGTCCTCGATATAGCATGCACTGATAGGGACAAAAAGGCATGGCAATATCGTTTTCAACTATTTTTTTGGTCTCTATTTTCAGCGTTGCGATAAACGGATAATGGCGACAACGACGGATGAGGAATGAAGGTACATTACATTAGTATCAGGTTTTGTTATCTGTACGCACGTGTTGGATAATTTTGCTAAAAGGTTGGTAATACCTAAATGCGTGATGCCTATTTCGTAGAGGTCAAGGCATCGAAGGTATTTGTCACACATAGCGACTCATCATCCATTTCTGGGTCTCGAACCACTTCACACTCTACCCCCTGATCCTTGGGCCACGTGATCAGTCTTCTACTGGCACCTGGCCACAGACACCGTGACAGTCAGATACGACGCACATAGTCACGCACCAGCACTGTCTTCTCTCCCTTGCGAGTATTTTAACCTTGTGCTGGCTTGCAGCGCATACAAATGTTCATTGAACCACAGTGTGCTATCACTGTCCTCACAGGTACCCAGTTTTACTCCTGGGTGAGCAGAGTCAATGCGAGAAACACCCTGTCCGAGGATGCAGCTCTAGGATCAGTACTGCTCAAGCTGCTGCCACTGGTTGTAAGTGACAGGCGAGCTCCCAGACCCCTGGACCTGAGCCTCGTTGATCCGTCAGCTCAAGGTGGACTCCCATAGACATCTCCAATGACAACTGAGCATAGGAGAGGCACATTAAATAGTGTTTCAAGGAGTCGACGATACCATACATGTTCTTGAAATGACGCAGTAACTCAACACGTTGTTTTCTTCCACTGCAGCTGATAACTGACTTTATTTCCTGAGAACATTTAAGCAGTTTCGAGCGGACAAAACCATTCTCGAACTTTCTGTCACTCCGTGACACAGCTCACTCTCACTTACTGCATAGCTTGTATCATCGAAAACTTGTCAGTTAAAGACAGGAACAAATGGGATTTATTTGTTGTTGTAAGAGCTGATCACTGCCAAAATAATTTCCAATTGTGGATAATAAAGGGTATAGATTGTATCTGCCTGAAACGTAAAGGTCAAATGTGGATCTCGACCCGCTTTATACTTTGTTCTTTGTTATTAGAGAAAATGATTTATGCTTTTCTGGTTCTTAACGACAAGTATAAAATGCGCACCCGTAGAAGGTTCAATAAGCTGTCAGCATCGCCTTAACTCGCCACTCAGTGTTCCAGCACGATATCGACTCACTGCCCCCATCGAAGACTGATCACATTAAGCTATTTCTCCACTGCTTTTACAGCCACTAGCTGTGTACTCGGTGAGAGAACAGTTAGTCTTAGCGTCTTTAGCAATTTCGAAGTCGATTATCTTCTCATGCACGACTGTTACAATCAATTACTGTAACAACTGCAAATGCGTGCAGCAAATGGTTGTGTAAATTGTGTTGTTTTTTGAGAGTCATCTATAATGAAGTCTTCATCTGAAATTACAACGTACTGACTCGACACTTTACCATTGACCTTGATCAGTAACAAGAAAACAGGGGTCACCAAATTAGTTTCCGTAAGGAAAACCTCATGCCAAGTACACTCATGAATCGAGATTTCTTTAGCATTCAAGAGACGTCTCGCTAGCTAATACTGCATGGCGCGACACGCTGGAAGCAAGAGGAACTCAGACAAGGCCCACGCCCTTCCTGCCTGCCTTCACACTACGGTCACGATTCCCCGGGAGGACCAGCCTCGGTTGCTTGCGCGGACCAAGACAGATGGCTCTAGTGCAAGGTGGACTTCCCGCAGCGGGTCACGACTTGTGTCTGGACCCATGTCGGCCAGCTTGTAGGGAGGTCTCGCCCAATGACCCATGACTCTACACTACCTCTGCGAAAATAGGGACGTGGGTTTCTTTTGATTTTCAGGCAGGGCGGTATAAGGATCACGCGCTTAAAAATATAACATACTTGATTCAAGGAGCTGGCAGACAATTGACCTTCTGCAAGTTTATAAGAAATCGTTCCAAAGTTAAGCTTATAATTATTCAGACGGTATGAGCAAATACGCTCTCTACCCTTCGCCAATATCATTTCATGCCACAAGTGAATAAGCCATGTGGCAGTAATAGGTAGATGAGATGAGTTTTCGAGGTCACTCTAACCGTTTCTAGGGGAGGACATAGTCTGAGCATTAAGGGGATGGCTTTAAATTGTGTTGGAAACTCAATGTTTGTTACTGCATCACAATTAAAACATTACAAAATACCATACGCATGGCGGGGAATTCGTCGTAAAAGGAATCTTAATACACGATGAGAAAAAAGTATCAGGAATACGTGACTTAGGTTATGTATCCCCTCCCTTTGTCCTCAACTCATACATTTCCCTTTCCGGTGTCACTTTTCCTGCTAGCAGGTTGCATCCGAAAGCCGATCGCCATTTGTTAGTGCCTACTACAAAGTTCATTATACACAGCAAAACACCCTGCCGGACAAAACGCTAATCACCAGGTGTCCGTATAAGATGGAAACACCTGTGAAATGATTTCTCTCATAAGGATACTTCTTTATAAATCACGTCAAGAGTATTTATTTCTCCTGTGATCATTTTTCCCGTCCACCGATGTTACCCTAAAACCGATCGCCGTCTGTGTGTTCTAAATACAAAGTTCCTATTACATTGCCAAATATCCAGCCAGAAAAAAGACTATAGCCCTCATTTAGTGGCGGAATGGGACACATGTGAAATGATTTTTCCGTTCAGGGTGTCTCTTTACGTTGACACCACGAGGGACATTTGTCGGACGTAATCTCACACTTCAAAAGTAGTGGGCGTACATTTCTCGGGCAAAGTAATGTCAGCACAGGAAAGGAAAATCGCAGATTTGAAAGGGTTCGTGTGAACGCAATATTCATTCACATCTCATGGCGTGAACACACTTCGAAAGAAGAATACTCCTTTTGAACTTTGCTACAACTACTTCTGAGTGCTTTGAAAGGACTCAAGTCTTCCTAACGCAGTGGTCTTTGTAGCTGAGTCTTCAAGATCGTCGACAGTGAAGTGAATGACGTCTGGTCATGCAGCTACACGTTTCCCAACCGCTACAGAATCTCGTGAAGACTAAATGCATGAAACTTTTCTTGAGTTGTAATCTCTGTTTCCTAACTGGCATGGAGATCATCCGTATCAATCCACCACACGGCTGATTCCTTGACGAGGTGTGATGGCTTGAGTACCTCCATGACCCGGAGAGCCAGGCCAGGGGGAATGTCAAAACTTCCACCTCTTTTGGTAGCGTTTCGCATACTGGATGAGTCAAAGGGTAGAGGTCAGACAAATTTCAGCCAACTCTCCTCGAGCATAAGGAGTATGAGAAGGATAACTCAGACAGAAAAACCATGGGCAGACTGGGCTCAATAGCCATGGCAGGCAGCCAGTCTAGGGGAGGGACCCCCGATACACGTTCTATGGATGAAGACGGAGATGCAGGACCCCTGTGGTGCCGCCAAACCTCTGCATAACGCAATACGCATCATGATGAATTGCGCGCGGTCGACTTCACGATGTGATTGGTGCTCGTCCTCTGGGGTTCCGCCGGGGAGGAAGAGTGCCGGGCCCACAGGCTCGAATGGGCCCACCCTCAGCCCCCACCATGATGCCCTCAGAAGAGCCACATGGCCAGACCCAACACCAGTGAGAAGCAAACTCTATGGCAACCTTGAGGAGCTGTGGAGAACAGCTGCATTTGTGCGGGCGACTGGCGCAATCATCTAGCGATCGACAAGAAGAAGAAGAAGATCCGTATCAATGCGAGACAATGATGATGCCGATGTGCAATATAATCTAGGGACCAAACAAAATATATTTGGTAGGGAATAGATTCTTAGACAGTCAACCTACCTCTAAGATAAAACAAAATTAGTTTCCGAAAATATCACGCATTTGTCTTACTGAAAGTAATGGAAGTGAAGGGAATGAGATAATTATTTAAAAGGAAATTATTATATCGCATTCTGACGCGTCGAGTTTCCATGGAGGGCGTGTTGATCGCTTATCCGTTTGCACAGCTAACAAAACGAGAACCTAAGATGCATAAGCTTCGAAATGCAATATGCGCTGATGCAATTTTCTGACATAACATTTGTTATCAACGTTTCTTTTATGACCAGAGCAGTTTTCTTCGAGAGGAAATTTTGTAGCAATAGTCTGAACAAGAAACATTAACAAATTGTGCAACAAAACCCACGATATTCATAGTGGAAGCGTAAATGGTCTGCTTATAACAAACGTGGCAATTCGTTTCGTGTTCTAATTTCTTCATGTAGCTGAATCGGAATGTTGTACTTGAATCACGAGGACTGGGGCACAAATTCGGCACTGCAAGAGTTTGCTATGCAACTAAAGGAAATCCTTGCGTAATCGCACCATGGTTTACATGTGAAGATCAGGGGTGTGCCATACCCATACTGACACCAGTGACCCCTGCCGCTCACACACAGCCAGCCCACAGCACACACACTGTCTGACCGCACCCTCATGCAGGTGCGGGGAGGAGATTTGGCATCGGCTTGAACTCGGCTTGCATCAAACATTATCTCGTTGTCAGCATCATTGGTGTGATAATCCTCGTCATTGTCATCATTGAAATCATCGTCGTCATCGCAGTTGTTGTTAATGCCATCTACATCAGTGCGATAATTATTACTTTGACCATTACAATCCCCACTACTACGGCCACCCCTGCAATGCTTTTGTAAGTGTCGTCTTTGTCGTCGTCGTCATCATCATCATCATCATCATCATCATCATCATCATCTGATCTTGCTCCTCCTCCTCCTCCTCCTCCTCCTCCTCCTCCTCCTCCTCCTCCTCCTCCTCCTCCTCCTCCTCCTCCTCCTCCTCCTCCTCCTCCCCCTCCTCCCCCTTCTCCCCCTCCTCCTCCTCCTCCTCCTCCTCCTCCTCCTCCCCCTCCCCCCCCCTCCCCCTCCTCCTCCTCCTCCTCCTCCTCCTCCTCCTCCTCCTCCTCCTCCTCCTCCTCCTTCTTCTCTTCTTCTTCTTCTTCTTCTTCTTCTTCTTCTTCTTCTTCTTCTTCTTCTTCTTCTTCTTCTTAAAGGCGGGAGCAGCAAGGAATAAGTGTATGATTCATCAAGAAGTCTGGGGAGTGGCTGAACACCCCAGTGCAAACGGAAACACCCACACAGGTACTGCATTACAGGGTGTGTCTGTTGGGTAAAGGAGCTACTGACCTGGTGTGAGTATGGTATGACCACTGCCTGCCCTATGGCACTCCCGTCTTTTCTCCTTTGATCCTAGCCTCTTCAGAGCACTCCCCACTCCTTGACATGCCCACACAGTGTGTGTGTGTGTGTGTGTGTGTGAGAGAGAGAGAGAGAGAGAGAGAGAGAGAGAGAGAGAGAGAGAGAGAGAGACAGAGACAGAGAGACACAAAGACAGACACAGAGACAGACACAGAGAGAGACAGAAAGAAAAAAGACAGACAGACAGACAAAAAAGCAGACAGATAGACAGGCAGCCTACATGCACGCGTGCATTCTCACGTACATGCGTAGCCATCGACCAAAAGGAGACAAAGTAATTAATGAAAGAGAGCATGCGAGATGGACAGCTGGAAAAGTAGAGCAGGAGCACGCATGGTCTGAGAGAGAAAAAAAAATAACCCGTAGTTTTACTCTGGAGTGTGTCTCACTTTCACCAGATGTTCAGCCTTTGTGTTCACAATAGCATCTGAAACGCATCTGACTGAAAAGGAGAACCCCTTGGACGAACACGAACGTCCACTAAGACTAAAGACCATTGTGAGAGGATCCTTGCTGGCGGTCTCAAGTTTCGTGTCTTGAAACTTCCCCCACAGAACATTAAAACTTCACTTCTGTCCAGCGACAAAAGGTCGGTTTTACCTCCTCAAACATTTAGAACCCTGCATATTTGTACGAAGGAAAGTGTACTAAAAATGTTCGGAGGTGGTGTTTGTATGTGTGTGAGTGTATGAGAGAGAGAGAGACAGAGAGAGAGAGAGAGAGAGAGAGAGAGAGAGAGAGAGAGAGAGAAGAGCAATATGATACCTTTAAAGTCGTCGGAGAATTTAAGATTATGATATCAGTTGCAGTAGCAGCAGTTGCAAAAGCATTTTCTGTTTTAACATTGCCTCATTGTCAACATTTTCGGCGTCGACTACGCCTTCGTAAAAAGACATGTAGTTTATGGAAACATTAAAATAAATCGCTCTTATTTGAGTCTTTACTCGTACAGGCCAACTAGCTTGACCTCTCTTTCAGCAGGAGCAATTTTGGGAACGGTTCACAGTCTGACCGGGCTATCATTTCTCCACGACACTCTGACCCTGTCGATAAGGTCGATACGTCGGTCAGTACATCAAAGATATGTCTTCGTAGGGAGCAAAGGAGAGAGCCTTGGTGTGAGACAATAGAGGATTTACAACCACTTTGCACTCCTTGTGGCACAGGCCATGGCCTCTGTTTGCAGGGCTTGACTGTGCATGATACAGACGTCCCCTCCTAAAACCTAGGGGCTGCTTAGACAAACCTTGTATGTGGCACAATTGCCGTAAACCATTACTTTCTCGTTGTAGTCAAACGCAGCTTTGAGCTTTGCAGTAGATTGTGCCACAGTAGACTTGTTGGACAGATTTCAGAGATGTCAGTCATGTGAATCATGAAAAGGTTAAAGAGTGCGAAGGAATGATATTTGGTGGGGGGTTTTATGAATGTTACCGATGTTTCAATCATTGCAGGAGGTGTAAATACTCGGTCCTCTAGATACATCACAGCCCAAGATCTCGATTACATCGTTTGAAAACATGCATAGTTTACTCGCTGACACTTTGAAGTCTTTCATATGGAAACTCCAAAAAAACATTTGCCCGTGTTACTGTAAATGTTAGAATTGTCTTTGTTGTCATCGACATTTACATCGTCTCCTCCCCTTTCATTCCCTCCATTTCGTTCTCTCTCTCTCTCTCTCTCTCTCTCTCTCTCTCTCTCTCTCTCTCTCTGTGTGTGTGTGTGTGTGTGTGTGTGTGTGTGTGTGTGTGTGTGTGTGTGTGTGTGTGTCTGTGTCCACGTTGTCATCGAGCTCCTTCTTGTTTCTCCTTCTCGTCTTTCTCCTCTCCCTCCTTCTTGTCGTCGTCGTCGTCGTCGTCCTCCTCCTCCTCCTCCTCCTCCTCCTCCTCCTCCTCCTCCTCCTCCTCCTCCTCCTCCTCCTCCTCCTTTTCCTCTTTCTCCTCCTTTTCCTCTTTCTCCTCCTTTTCCTCTTTCTCCTCCTCCTCCTCCCTCCTCCTCTCCCTCCTCCTCTCTCTCCTCTGCTTTCTCCCTCCTCCTCTCCCTCCTCTGCTTTCTCCCTCCTCCTCCTCCTCCACCTCCTCCTCCTCCTCCCCCCCCCCCCCCTCCTCCTCGTCGTTGTCGTTCTCCTTAGTCCTTACCCTTCATCCTACTTTTTATCTTCCCTCTCCCTTCATGCCCACATGCTATTTGATTCATTTTCTTTTAACTTATTTTTTAAACTTCCCCTTTTCTTGCCTCTTTTAACTTCAAACCCGACATTAGACTGGCAGGTGAGACTTCTGACGAAACGTGAATCGCATGAGCACATGTTCACGACAGTGTTCTACTTTTCGCTCACTGTTATCTGGAGCAGACACTGCCGTATCGGACACTTGAAAGCAGGCGTGAGGTCAGGCAAAACCTTCATAGCGGCCTGAGCCTACGTGTCAGCTGTCAGGGACCTCTAGCAAAAACAGGGAGCTTGCCAATCTGGGGACCACAGTGGGAAAGAGGGAGGAGGGGTGAGGGGGTCAGAGGCATGTGAGGAATGCACTGGGACAGAGTTATGGGAGGGGGCACGGCAGAAAGGTGTGCGACAAGGAGGGGACAGGAAATTACAAGGAGGAGAACTGGAAAACAAAAGGTTGGAGGGAGGGAGATGTGGAAGGGGGATTGGGAAAGGCTGTCGGGGGTAGGGTGGAGGTAGAGGGGGGGGGGGGGGGGGGTTTCCGGGAAGAAGGGGAGAAAGGAAGTTCAAAGTTCAAGAGGCAGGAACCCACAGCTACGTGCGTGCACTCACGCTTAGGTCTCCACGCTCAGATCACCGAGTGCGCGCAAACTGCTGCTGACGTCACTCCGTCCCATCGCCGTCGTTATGGAATACTCCGAGAAACTGACGTTGAGTGAGAACGTCTTTTAGGGCAACATGGAACTCAACTTGGCCCTCACACATCATTTCAGGCGCCATTGCACTTTACATCAGCAACAGGAAATGATGAATTTCCTAATCATCTGATGCGCTAAGATGTGAAACATGTTGCAAACGCTAGCTCGCTGGCACGCACGCATGCGTGCGCGTGCGTAAATATATTATCCGCAAACGCACAGACACATACCAACACTAAAGGTTACGACAGACGTACCGTTTTCCCAAGCCGATTTTGAGGCCGATTTGGTCTGACCGTTGTGTAAAAATCGGGTTGATAGCCACACGCAACGATAAGCAGTCGAGCCGAGAAGACCTTTGTTGAAGACATCCCAAATAACTGGTTGGGCATTCAACTGACATCAAATATTCTTTCTGTTCTCTGTTCAGTGTTGTCTTCGCCGCCATGTTTAACAAAAGTTCTTCAGCAAGACGCTTTCTGATTGGTTGAAATCTTGGAATCGGTCTGGACCGGATCGGTAGAATAGAATGCTCTATTGACAAGAATCGGATCGAATTGTATGCAAATGAGTCGACCGTTTGCAATCTTGACTGGATCGGCAGCAAAATCGTGGGACAAACGGTACGTCTGTCGGCGCCTTAAGGCACGCATGCACTCACACACACGAATATGCAAGCGTGTCTTCTTCTCTCTTGTTCGTCCTTCATTTCCGAAGATGACCACGACTTTAGTCAGGTAGAGTGCGTGTACACACACACACACACACACACACACATGCACACATACACACACACATTCGCTCACATACGCACACACATGCACGCGCGCACACACACATTACACACACACACACTCACATACACACAGACACACACATACACACATACACACATAAACACACATATACACACACACATACACACACATCGAACCGTGCTGGGGCTTCAACAGATAGAAGTATGGGAGGGGAGCCACTGCATTACTGATTCTATTCAAAACGAAGAGGACGATGTGGATCTGCACCTTTCACGTCACAGTTTGCACCTGCCACGGTACAAACTTGTTATCTCTGCATTGTGCTCGTGCTGTAAACGTTGACAGTAGAGTGATCTTCTCCAGGGTACAGGTCTGGGCAATGTGGATGAAGATGGTTTTTTAAGTTATAGAAAGAAATGTATTTAGTGTAAAAGCATAGAAAAAAGACCAACTGAACAAAGCTGGCTTATGGAGAAAATTGCTTTGCGAAAACGAATAGCACACAAGGAAGATCAGATACAGGGCGATATATGTGGTTCTTAATGATTTATAATTCAGGTCCTTCTTTATAATTTATCTTGAAACCTTTCTTGCTTACATTCTCTCAGAGCAAAAACTTTTTTCACTGCAAAACAGTCAGTACAAACAACTTTAAATACTGACTATTAGTATGTGCATTTCTCATTTTTCTATGATAAATGTGCTTTTTAACTAGTAGGATGATATGATTTATTATATTATCGTTTGCAGAAGAACCAAACGGCACATCACGATTTGTTGATTCTACCACTTACGGTATTTTGTCACCAATGGACTTGTTCACTTCGTTTCACAATTGTTTGATGAATCCACACTCTACGATAAAATGCTTCGTACTTTTCGAATCAGTTTTGCAAAAGAAGCTAAAGTAATATGACTTTTCTCCCCGTTTTAGATAAAATTTCATCAACTGGTAAAACCCTGTGAAGAATCTTATACATGTACTGGAAAACCTTTTGTATTACCTCAGTAGTACTTTTAAATGGTAAGAGACAGTGAAGACTGTATTAATGTAACCCTCTTGCTGCTTTGATCCAAATACTACAACAACAACAACAAACAACAAAACAGTTTATTGTGTAGGTCATTGGCCCATTACAATCGGTAAAATTACATTACATTTCCAGCATGTGTCTTCTGATACAAATAATGTGAGAGCGTATCACTCATGCATGAGACAGAAGCTTCGCTTCAATATCAAAATATGTATACATCATACAAAGAAAGAGTTATGCACTGCAGAATCTGTAGCTTCTGCTCTTCTTTTAAAAGCGTAGATTAGATAAGCACTGACAGCTTGAATAACATATGTCTCTTTTGTAGAGAACAACTGCACAAGTGGTTTTACATCAATGTTTTGAACATGTGGTATTACATACTTCATTCTGATGTCTTCATATGCCGGGCAGTACAGAAGAAAATGTTGTTCGTCTTCCTCTTTTTCATGACAAGCTGGACACAGGGTTTCATAATTCTCATCGCAATACCTTTTTTATGCACCGTTAATTCGCTCATGCCTAAAGGAAAGTGTATCCATACATCTCTGAAAACGTTTCGATTCAGGTTATAAAGATACACTTCATTTCCAAATATTGTTTTAAACTCTCTGTACAATATGAAACGATTACTCCTATGCAGATCAGACTCCCAACCAGTAATACATTTTTGTATTAATTATGCTCTGAGCGTTTGCAGAAAGTTATGTTCATTTACCACTTTCTGGTCTACCCAAGCGTTTTCAAACCCATTTTCCGCGAGGACAGTACGAATTGATCCAAATACTACATCTATTCGATTCGATGAGCCGTAGCTTGACCGCACGAGTTCCGCTGAGAGGTCGAGGTGATGCAATGGCACGATACTGTACATTTCAGAAGAAGCCGAATGTTGCCATGCTTAAGACTAATGGCGATTGGGTTAATTTTCCTGGCGATTTTTCAATAGAATTATTTTGGTACCTAAGGTATCGGTGTGACGTCAACGCAACGTGGAATACGGCTGCAGATCGTGCCATGCAAAGTGCTCTCCTTAAACACACACAAAAATCACGCGTACATAGATCCACTAAGGACGCTTTTCCTACGCCTTTTAAAACATGGACACTTTGTCCACCTCTGACTGCAATATCCTCATGTGCCGCATAAATATTAATTCAGTTTGTAGAGGTTGAAGCAGAGACAGTTCAATGGCAAATATCCCTGGAACTATTTGCAGTCGAGGAACCAACTTGTGCTGGCCGACACACTGCGCCCTCTGCGGAATAGTATGCCTTCAGTTTCTTCTTGTTCTTCTTCAAACAAAGCGTTTGTGATACATTCAAGAAGTTGTTAATTTGGATTGTAATACCAAAAGGGGATGCCTTGGAAAGATTAGTGATGAACAAGTGAGTGACTGATTTAGAGGCGGTAAAAAAATTCGATGACCGAATTAGAGAAAGCGTTGCCAATTAACAAGTCAGACGTTACTTTTACGTTCATTGGAAAGTTCTTCCTCTATTAGCTAAGATTTTGCTATTGCTAGTAGTAATATTAGAAGTAGCTACATTAGTAATAAATGTAGTAGTAGTAGTAGTAGTAGTAGTAGTAGTAGTAGTAGTAGTAGTAGTAGTAGTAGTAGTAGTAGTGATAGCAGCAGTGGTAGTGGTAGTAGTAGATGTAGTAGTAGTAGCAGCAGAAGCAGCACTGGCAGATGCAGCAGCAATAGTAGTAGTAGTAGTAGTAGTAGTAGTAGTAGTAGTAGTAGTAGTTATAGTAGTAGTGGAAGTGGTAGTAGTAGATGTAGTAGTAGTAGCAGCACAAGCAGCAGCACCGGCAGATGCAGCAGCAATAGTAGTAGTAGTAGTTATAGCAGTAGTGGTAGTGGTAGTAGTAGATGTAGTAGTAGTAGCAGCAGAAGCAGCAGCAGCACTTGGAGATGCAGCAGCAATAGTAGGCCTAGTAGTGGCGGTAAAGGTAAAGGTAAAGGTGTGGGTTTTTTATAGCGACTTACACCCTTTGTCAGGGTCTCAAACCGCTTACACTTTACCCCCTGATCACTGGGCATCTTCATCAATCCTCACTGGTACCTCACAACAAACATAGTGACAGACATTTAAGACGCACACAGTCAGGTACCAGCACCAACTCCGCTCCCTGGGGAGTATTCCAACCCGATGCTGGCGCTTGGCCGCATACAAGGGTTAATCGCACAACGTTTTTGCCAATATTGCCCTCACAGGTACCCGGTTTTACTCCTGGGTGGGGAGAAACAATGCGAGTTAAGCATCTTGCTCAAGGATGCAACTCTGGGAACCGCGCAGCTTCGAACGCCGTACCCACTGGCCGCAAGCGACTGTAGGTCCAGCGCGCTAACCACTCGGCCACAGAGCCCCATCGGTAGTAGGTGGCGACCTAGCGGCAGTTGATATAGCAGTATTAGAAACATTAATCGTAGTGGTAGAAGTAGAATAGTAGCATTAGCAGTGTTTCTCTAGTCATTACTGACGATAGAGTCGCTCTCTGCAGACGCTGTTGGGAGGCAGGTTGGTTATGGCAGTCCAGTATTGACGGTGCCTGTCGCAGTTATTGCATAGGAAGTGCATAGGAAGACGCTGGTGGTGTCCCAACGCTGTCTGGCTTCCTGCCAGGCATGTCCTTTTTCCTTCAGTCTTTGCACCCTCCCCTCCTCCCCTCCTGTCTGTCTGTTTGTCCGTCCATCCGTCCGTCCGTCCGTCCGTCCGTCAGTCTGTCCGTCCGTCCGCCCGCCCGCCCGCCCGTCCGTCCGTCCGTCCGTCCGTCCGTTTGTCTCTCTCTCTCTCTCTCTCTCTCTCTCTCTCTCTAAGTTATTTGATGTGTCCAGGTGGAGTCGATCTTGTTGTCTGATTCTGAGATACGGGGCTTCAGCCAGTGTTACATTGTGGAATCAATACATTTACAAGCCATAAAACGTTTTTTCAATTTGCCCACACAGACTCTAAATCTGATAGTGTACAGAGATTCGGGTAGTTACCCGTTGTATAGCATTGCTTCTATTAGAGCTATCATATACTGGCTACAATTATTAAAGATGGAACCCAGTAGATATCCTCGCAAAGTTTATAACATGATGCTTGTACTGAACACGAGTGAAAACTGGTCATGCAGGATTAAAGAGATGTTATGTAGATCTATGAGGCTTTTCTGAAATATGGACTGATCAAAGGGTACAGAGTGAAGGCGAATTCCTGAGGGAGATCAGAAAGCGAATGATCTACGAATACAAATCATTGTGGATCTATGCCTTGACCAATAGTGATATAAATTCTTTTTATCGACTTTTCAAACCCATTCGGAGCAAGGAAACGTATTTGTACAACTGAGATAAGAAACCGTTCAGAGATGTGCCCATTCATTTTCGAATGGGTTTTACTGACTTCTATGTACATAAATACAGATTCGTTATAGACAGCGACAGTAACACTTATGTGTGTCCCACATGATATGAAACAAGAGGAATATGAAAAGTATGTCCTACTTGAATGCCCACCTTATGAAGATTTGAGATAGACGTACATTAGAAACCTCCCGAGCATCTCAGGCGGTTGACATAAAAACTTTGCTGACGGGACAAGATACCAATGTGATCCGGTCCGTTGCAATGTATTTATACTATGCATTTAAGAGGAGAGAGGAGGCAGTATTTATTGTAGTGACTGAAGAAGCGTATGCAAGTATTCTGTAACATTTGATTTTGTGATGTTGTTGTGAAAGGCCGGTGGCCTAACAATAAACCGTTCTCTCTCTCTCCTCTCTCTCTCTCTCTCTCTCTCTCTCTCTCTCTCTCTCTCTCTCTCTCTCTCTCTCTGTCTCCCTCTCTCTCTCTCTTGTTGATGAACAACTAACTTGGGAACAACATGTCAATTCCTTATGCAAAACTATTGCTAAGAACATTTTCCTTCTCTCCAAACTGAGGCATTTTGTCACCACCAATGCATGCATAATGTTTTTTCACGCACACATAAATTCCCATATTAATTTTGCATCTGTAGTATGGGATGGCTCTATGGCAGTGCACTTGAACAAGATTAAATCACTGTACAGACGAGCTGCCAAGGTTACCATTTCCGACTCAACATTGTCTACGGATGAAAAGATAAAAAATCTTGGCTTACTACCCTTCCAAAAACACCTCGTCCTCAATAAATGCATCCTTATGCACAAAATTGCTCATTCACAAGCACCAAAGTATCTTACTGATCTCTTCATTCGTCCCCAAACAAGCCATTCACTATCTCGCAACACTTTCATTCTACCACAACCTAGAATAGACATTTTCAAAGGCAGTATTACATATTCAGGTGTTATGATATGGAATACACTTCCATTGCACCTTAGGAACAATACTTCCTTGACGTCTTTTAAAGCATCCATACGTGGTTATCTATTCAGATGATCTCACTTCTGTCGCCTGTACATATGACACGTATTGCTTGATCTTAAAGACTCACTGAGCTGACAGCTGTCAAAGGCATATACTAAAATCTTTGTCATTGTTGATCATATTCTTCATATATCTTACCAACTGTTGTACATGGATTAGCTACTGTGTATTTTGTGTCTTAATTATCAATGTTTTCATTTCTTTATGAGCAAGGACAATTTGTAAGAAAGGCAGAAATGCCTAAAATTTCATCCTTGATAAATAAAGAATCAATCAATCAATCAATCAATCTCTCTCTCTCTCTCATCTAACTCTTCATTTTCACGCAAGGGCCATGTCCTACCTGTTTGCGTACAGGCGTTGTAGTTGAGAGCGACTGGTTGATTGGTCACCTGCCCGCTGCCGCTTCTCCGTAAAGGAGGTCCTCGACTCCATTGCTGTGCTGCGCTCAGTTGTCCTTTCATGAACTTTCATGTTGCTTTTTTCAGGCAGCATGCTTCTTTGGTTTGGGTATGCACGTCGTTTGCAGGATGGTCGTATACCCAATATATTACTAATGTAATGTGATAGGTAAGAGCGGTACATTACAGTTTTTTATGAGAGACGTCGCCTGACAAAAATCTGACCAATTATTATTTTCTTGTTGAACAACCATCAGAGACAAAAAGAACAAGGAGCTTTGAAGAAAGTTAACAACTGGGTCACAGTGACCGCAGACAACACCGACGTCAACCACAAACTTCCAGTCTCAGTGGACCTCCAGTCTCAGTGGACCTTCAGTCTCAGTGGACCTCCAGTCTCAGTAAACCTCCAGTTTCAGTGGACCTCCAGTCTCAGTGGACATCCAGTTTCAGTGGACCTCCAGTCTCAGTGGACCTCCAGTCTCAGTGGACCTCCAGTCTCAGTGGACATCCAGTCTCAGTGAACCTCCAGTCTCAGTGGACATCCAGTCTCAGTGGACCTCCAGTCTCAGTGGACCTCCAGTCTCAGTGGACATCCAGTCTCAGTGGACATCCAGTTTCAGTGGACCTCCAGTCTCAGTGAACCTCCAGTCTCAGTGGACATCCAGTTTCAGTGGACCTCCAGTCTCAGTGGACCTCCAGTTTCAGTGGACCTCCAGTCTCAGTGGACCTCCAGTCTCAGTGGACCTCCAGTCTCAGTGGACCTCCAGTCTCAGTGAACCTCCAGTCTCAGTGGACATCCAGCCTCAGTGGACCTCCAGTTTCAGTGAACCTCCAGTATCAGTGGACCTCCAGTCTCAGTGAACCTCCAGTCTCAGTGGACCTCCAGTTTCAGTGGACCTCCAGTCTCAGTGAACCTCCAGTCTCAGTGGACCTCCAGTCTCAGTGGACATCCAGTTTCAGTGGACCTCCAGTCTCAGTGGACCTCCAGTCTCAGTGGACTTCCAGTCTCAGTGGACCTCCAGTCTCAGTGGACTTCCAGTCTCAGTGGACCTCCAGTCTCAGTGAACCTCCAGTCTCAGTAGATTTCCAGTCTCATAGGACCTCCAGTTTCAGTGGACCTCCAGTCTCAGTAGACCTCCAGTCTCAGTGGACTTCCAGTCTCAGTAGACCTCCAGTCTCAGTGGACCTCCAGTCTCATAGGACCTCCAGTCTCATAGGACCTCCAGTCTCAGTGGACCTCCAGTCTCAGTGGACCTCCAGTCTCAGTGGACCTCCAGTCTCAGTGGACCTCCAGTCTCAGTGGACCTCCAGTCTCAGTGGACTTCCAGTCTCAGTGGACCCCCAGTCTCAGTGGACATCCAGTCTCAGTGGACTTCCAGTTTCAGTGGACTTCCAGTCTCAGTACACCTCCAGTTTCAGTGGACCTCCAGTCTCATAGGACCTCCAGTCTCAGTGGACCTCCAGTCTCAGTGGACATCCAGTCTCAGTGGACCTCCAGTCTCATAGGACCTCCAGTCTCAGTGGACCTCCAGTCTCAGTGGACCTCCAGTCTCAGTGGACCTCCAGTCTCAGTTAAAAAACACAGAAAACGTAGGTTGAATGGATGAATGGATGGATGGATGGATGGGTGGGTGGGTGGATGGATGGATGAAGTTTTACGGCACTTATAGGCTATGAAAAGCCAATGAACACGAGATTCACTAGAATATTCTAGAGTAAGTGCAAGTCTAGTCACGATGTCCCTAGTTATTCGCCCTTACAAATCTCGTAGGGAGACGCGGTGGGTCTATTCTGACCCCCAACCCACAGGGGACTAGAAAACGTGGGTGTTTTTCCCGAGCTCCTACGATTACGGGGCGGTGGAAGGTCGTGTGAATGATTGGTTTCCGCACTTCATAGATTGTCAGTCTTGATTTGACCTTCTCTATATCCCTGTGTGAAGTGTCCCCTGTGTCATCCGCGTGGGTTTATCGCAAGAAACTCTACTGAGTGCACATGTACTTTACCAGCAGGTTTTTGTGCAGCGTGCAGTTGAAAGCATGCTCTGCCCCTCTCGTAGTTGTACTAACTGTGCCTAGAGTTATGGAGTTTCACGCACAAAATGTACATTCTTCAGGATTTCAGCATAGTTTTGTTCATATTTCAAAGTTTTGCTACTAGATATAAGCATATCTACGAGAAGTACTTGACTTTAAAGTGTGTGTGTGTGTGTGCGTGCGTGCGTGCATGCGTGTGTGCATGCAGGCAAGTATGCGTGTGTGTGTGTGTGTGCGTGCGTGCAAGTATGTGTTTGCTAACGACTTTGCACATACGGAATACATACGTTGATGCACACGAGCGGTGTTGTATGTCTGTCTGCGATTTCATTGTATAAAAGGGAAATACGTCGCCAAATTTACGCATATCACAAAACAAGCGAACAATACTGATCGGGAGTTAATGGGGGAAAATTGATATAAATGATGTAGTGCAGTGAGCAGACTTGGTATCCGAGCAAGTGCAAATATCATTCCCGCACCCGGTCAGTGCACATGAGGCTTTACAGGCGTGCGCTTCCAAAAGACATCGATAAAAGTGCAACGTTCTGGTTTATATTGACATGTGTCTTGTTCGGGGGTGCATAGACTTTGTCACCTGTTATGGAGGCAGAAGTTGATTTTTTCTGCACCATGTTAGTTTCCGGGAGTAACAAACAACCTCGCAGAAAGCAATAATGTTTATTCAAGCCCGCCTTCAAGGAAACGTTGGGGATTTTTTTATCCCTGGTGGCTGCAGTGCAGAACCCACTATATGATGAGTGGCGTTGGTCACTGTTGAGGACTGACCCGCGGCCGTTTGGAAACGTGCCAAGAACAAGACCACCTCGCTTCGTTGCTCAGCGGCAGCTGAATGAAGTTCATCTTATTTCTAGCAGTGTACAGGGATTTGCAGTTCAGTGGAGCACCTTGTGAAGAACTGCATTTCTAAGGCTCGAGTGGGATCGACCACTTGTTTCCAGGCAACGGCACGCCGTCCTTTTTGCCAGAATGATGATTGCTTTCTATTAATGGCGCAGGAATGTGTGCAGTGAAGCGAGAAGTCTAGTCACCCCATGGTTGTGTGTCCTGCTGTTCAACGGAGCATATAAAGTACACTCTACACATCTTTCCATTCTCCCTTTTGATCTCAACCAACTCACCCGAAAGCATCACAAATCACATATCTACCGCGCATTTGTAACTCGCTACAACTGCCGCGCGCATATGTCAATGGCAACCAGTTCTAGAGTCTTACGCATGGCTGGCTTCAATGATTCTTTTTACAGAATTCGTCTTTGTTATTGGACCCATGAATACAGGCACTATCGGACCCTAGCAGACATCGCCAATGACCTGAACAAGGAGCTGTCTTCTTATTCAGACGGGTGGTTGTCTTGATTCTTGACAGAACAATGGCCGACCGCCAGGGCGGAAAATAACCGGTTGGATCCAGTCCAGACCGGTGTGGTAAGTAAAGGCAGGATTAAAGATATACAGATTGCATTTCGGGACCAGGTCACACCAGCGAAACTTCCACCTCGAAAAGTGTATGGAGGTCGAGTTTGCGCCCAGGCTAGTGTTTCGGGACTGTGGAGCGAGCGTGCGAGGTTTTGACTGAATCCTCGAACACAAAAAAAAGAAGAAGAGGAGAATGAGTGAATGAAAAAGGAGATTAGTGAGTTTTTAAAAAATGACGAGTGGTTTGAATTGGGCATGCAGACAGACTGGTGGGGAGGAGAAGGAACAGGAGAAAGAGGAGCAGCAACAGATGCAGATGTAGGAGAAAAACGGAATCCATGAAGGTCAGGACCAGCAAGAGGAACCAGGTCAGTGGTCAGCCCAAAGACACGTAGGTTAGTAAGAAGGAATACGAAGACGAGAAAGTAAATAAGAACCAACACGAGGAGGAGGAGGAGGAGGGGGAGGAAAAGAAGAAAAAGGAGAAAGAGGACGAGGGGGAGGAGAACAAGGAGGAGAAGGAGGATGAGGGGGGAGGAGGAGGAGGAGGAGGAGGAGGAGGAGGAGGAGGAGGAGGAGGAGGAGGAGGAGGAGGAGGAGGAAGAGAAGGAAGAGTAGGAGGAGGAGGAGGAGGAGGAGGAGGAGGAGGAGGGGGGAGGGGGAGGGGGAGGGGGAGGGGGAGGGGGGGGGAGAGGGAAGGGGGAGGGGGAGGGGGAGGGGGAGGGGGAGGGGGGGGGAGGAGGAGGAGGAGGAGGAGGAGGAGGAGGAGGAGGAGGAGGAGGAGGAGGAGGAGGAGGAGGAGGAGGAGGAGGAGGAGGAGGAGGAGTAAGAAAAAGAGGAGGAGGATAGAAGGAAGGGGAGGAGGGGGGAGGAGGAGAGGGAGGAGAATGGGGAGAAGAAAGGTGGATAGAAGAAAGGGGGGAGAAGGAGGACCAGTACCAGGACCAGGAGGGACAGGACTTCAAGAGGGACAGGATCATGGAGATCAAGAACAGAAATACGGGTAACATGACTATCAGAGGGAGTGGAAGCTGAAGCTGCACTAGCAAATGATAAAATAGTAGGTTGGGAAAAATATAAACATTAGGCAAGATGACACTGGAACACTAAAGGAACAGACAGGAAAAGAAGCAGAAAGATCCACAGAAGTACAGTATAAATTTTGGAGGACAGAAGGGCAATGACGACGGTAATGGCGACAACGACAAAAAGGAAAAGGAGAAGGAGGACGATGTCAAGCAAAAGTACGATGAGGAAGAGGGGGAGCAGGAACGATCAAGGACGTACAAAAAGCAGCGGAAAAGGTAAGCGAAAAAGGAGGACCCAAGGGAATATGAAACAGTTGGAATACTGTCATGGAGTGGAAGCGTCAGAAGGAGGGGGAGCGGGAAAGGACTTGAGAGATTAAACAGCAGCAGGAAGCGAGCGAGAGTTGCAGGCAGCACAAGAGGAAGCCAATGCACGGACATATGAAGGGGAAGTCGAGGTGGACAAGACGGAGGCAGGGGACGTAGAGTGCTCTAAGGTTGGACACCAGGACGCGCGGTGTGGTAAGTAAAAGGACAAACCACAGTCACCGCAAACAGAACTCCTCTTCAAACGGCGCATTACTTGCACACACGTGTCACTCACTCAGTCACTTCTCTGCGACGGATAATGCATTGACACCCACTCTCTCTCTCTCTCTCTCTTTCATATTTACAAATGCGTCTGTGTTTACACAGACCTCCTCAAGTTCACAACTGCAGAATGTGTGCAGCAGGCCTACGTGCACCCCTATTCGCTCCGCTGACGCAGTGACCCAGTGAGAGGATGATCCGCCCATACATAAACGAAGCCAGCGAAATCACGTTCACTATTTTAGACGCGTGAAAGCACATTGCCTCGAGACGTACAGCTCTCTTGTAAGCCAGACCCATGTCTAGACCGGTTTAGCCTGAAAAGGAAATCAGAGCTGCATTTGTTTTTATTCCTCAGTGACGTATTTGGAGGCCGCACCCTACTTGCACGGAAGACAGAGCATAGGAATGCAGAACAGGATATACATGTACATGTCTGCAAAGCGTTTTCTGTCTCAACACCATTTGGTTGTAAGAAAGAGCTACGAGGTCAGGCGTTGAGTCTGATTACAAAGCACGTATAGGAACTCTAGCATGCGGCATATGTGATAGTTTGCAGAGATAAGGTTTCTATAAGAAGTGTTGTTTTGTCTTGGATAAGTTCGTTCGTGCTTTTGTTCGTGTGTTATTTTCTTTTGTAGATTGTTCATTTTAGCCAAACAGTAAAATTGACGTAAACGTTCTCCTCTCAGCATTGATGAAAGGATTAAAGAATGCAACTTGTTTGGCACGGAACAATGCTATCGGGGATGGAGTGGGGGTGGAGAGAGAGAGAGAGAGAGAGAGAGAGAGAGAGAGAGAGAGAGAGAGAGAGAGAGGGAGAGAGAGAGGGGTGAAATAGAGAGAAATCTGGAGACATAGATAGAGAAATAATAGGGAGGGAGAGAGAGAGAGAGAGAGAGAGAGAGAGAGAGAGAGAGAGAGAGAGAATATAGTTCACTGGTTTTGAATCATACTAGTCTTGGTAGTAAAACATTCACATTGAGAGAAAATTTGTTATACCGAGAATACCCTTCGTTGCAGGGATTATTGCAATTTGCTACAACTTTACCTCCAAATCTATTCTGTCTTTCACCTGTGCATTTGTTTGTTTTTTCCTGTGACAGCCCGTCTGCTGTCCAAATCAAGTTTTTATCAGATGCTTGAACACCATTGATCCTATGAACGATACTGTGTTTGTGTCTATTATGACAGGAGGATATTGAGGCTGAGGGTCAGATATTGGAAGGTCACTGAAGGTGTTGGTACGTGTTGTTATGCACATAAGCTTCGGGTTGTTTCATGACTGCTGGCATGCCTGCAAGGCGAAGTGGAAAGTTGCTTTAAGTAATTAAGAGAGACAAATAGAAGGAAAAAAACCAATTGATTGACAGAGTGTATTTTAAATGAACGGAGACGAGAGGTGAGTGTGAACGACCAACACAATGCAAAGCAACGAAGATAGAGACATCGAATATGAACCATCATATATGTAATAGTTGTAGCACTAGTTGTAGGAAGCATTCTGTAAAGTATCACAATGCCAAGTTACCGACTCTGCTGAACGGAATACAACGATAATTAGGAGGCCAGAATGAATTGTGTGAAAGACACATTGCTCGGAGGTCATCAAGTGAAGGCAATATTCGAGGACAAACGTCCTTGCCTAGAGGTTTTGCTGGGTCCCAGAGACGGAGGAGGTGCCGGGGTGAAGTGGGGTGGGGTAGGGTGGGGTGAGGTGGGGTTGGGTTGGGTGGGAGGAGGGGGATTAAAGAGGCAGGATAATTACAAGGGGTCGATGGAGAACGGTGTGACAGTGGAACATTGACAAAGGGGCCTCGTCTTATACGCCTGATGCTTCGCACCGAGACTAGCCCTTGTTCCTGGGGGTTTCTTCTCGTTCACTTGCGTCCAGGCGCCTGTCCCAGGCAACTCCAGTCAGTCCAAGGGCGTCGCGTGGCTGATTGGTTTCGTTTGGAAAGTGTTATGGGACGACGATTGCTCGGAGTAGCGGTCACGCCGCGAGGTATTTCACTACACTGAACCTGTATGGCCCGCAAAGTGGATGGCTGGCACGTGCGATTTCCCATGACTCGTGTGTCAGTGTCGTGGCTGCTGTTTGCAAACAGCAGGAAGCAACATAATAAACTTCTGCTCCAGCAGCTGCTGAAGCCGCTCCGCTTCCTCTTCCCCCTTATCGTTCTCGCCCTCAAACCCATCCTACATGCACAGAGCAGGCATCTCACAGTCCTATCGCGATGATGCGTTTCTGATTGTTAAATAGAGAAAAAGATGATACACCTCGAGTTGAGACTTTTCCTCGTCAAACAGGTACCTACAGGCATCTCGCAGTCCTCTCCCAATCATGCGTTTGTGCTTGGCAAATAGAAAAGGTAGAACAGTCGGGGGGGGGGGGGGGAGGGGGAGATGATACACATCGAATTAAGACGACTTTACCTCCTTCATAGAGGGAATTGACAAAAGGGATTGAAGACACACAACCAATAGAAAAAACTTATATGTGCTCTCTGCAAATCTGGTTTTGTTAAGATCAGCTGACGCCTTTCGTAAGTTCGTTGTGATTTTAAAAAAAAATCTCGTACGTATTCGTGTTATGCCATCAGCATATATAATTAGTTTCATAATGCGAGTCTTCATCTTTTTTTTTCTTAACAAATCATGCAAGTTATTTCGCTCATTAAGTTTGGCTTCGTTCAATACATTTTTGATTAGCTTACTTGTCCAAGTGTTGTTTGTAATATTTTACTAGGTTTACATGTGATCGCATTTAACGAGAACACATTAGAATTGAAGTCATCTTGGTGTAATTTTCCAAGGTACATGCAAAGGCGATTTCATCACGAGCATTAAATTGCTCTATAAAACAAGGCCATTGAATTTGTATCATATCCGGAGGAGTTTATACTGACCACCACATGAATCGCAAACTGAAGTATTGACGTATTTAATTGAATTTTCTCGTGTCATTAAACCAGGTTTGAAAGGGGGGAGAAGGAGGACCAGTACCAGTCATGTCTCAAAAGCTCGAATTCAAAAAGCAAAGTAACGAGTGTGGATCCCATACGCGTCAACGACGGCCTTCCACCTGGCGGGCATGAGCGCACCGGCCTGGATACTACTAGTACCATGGGCACATTTCCCTAGGTATGCCCAAGGGCTTGGCTTGCGTGTGGTTTGGGTGGTGTTTGCGGGTGTGAGTTGGTCCGGGCGTGTGTAGGGGGGAGTGGCTCTCGTCGGAATCGCTAGGAGGGGGTGTGGTGGGTGTGCCTCTTGTTGGATTTCGGACATGGTTCAGTGGTTAGTTGGGATGGGTTTTTGTGTGTCTCGTGTGGTGGTCTTTGGTCGTTTGTGTGGTCTCCGTGTTCTGTGTTCATTTCTCTCGTGTTCAGGGGAGGTGTTGTTGGCCAATTCGGGATAGGGTCTTTATACTGTGGTCCAACACATTTGGTGGTTCTGTGGCCGGGGCCATGGGTTGTGGTGGTGGCTCGACGGGTTGTGGCATGCGGACGTGCTTAGCATACGTGGTGTATGCTCTCTGTGTGAATTGGTCCCTGGTGGAGGCCTTTTTGGCGCGTTTTTGTGCTGGGGCGGGGGGGCGTTGTTCAGGTGTGGGCTGATTGGTTGTCGGAGGTTGCTGGCGGGTACATTGCTGGGTCGTTTTGGAGCGTCGCTCGTTTTGCTACTAAGCTGAGTGGGATGTGTGGTGTATGCCGGGATCCGCGCGTTCCTCAATCAGTATGCTACTAAGCTAATGTTTGTGGGGTGCTAGTGGGGTTATGGAGGATTGGGCTCAGTTTGCTTGGCTTGGATCTCTGGCCGAGGGCCCTGTCCAACGTGTTTGCGTGGTGAAGCCTAACTGTTGGTGCCCTCTTCGCGTCTTCGGTTCGGGGTGTGTCCCACTTCCACCCTAGATCAATTCTGCTGGGAAGGGCCGTTTCTTGTCATAATGGGTCGTGCTTTTCTCCTGGGCTGCTGTTTGCTGGGCCATTGTCTTTGTGTCGTCGATTAGCTGTTCTGTCTTGCTTGTCGTAGCCGTGGTTCGTGTGTTTTGGGTGCCTGAGTTGTCTATCAAAGCGGGGGCTTTACCGTGGCGAGTTGCTGGAGTGTTGTAGCTGTGGTGTGTGTGAGGAGTGTTGTGGTGGTTCTGCTTCTATCTTTTGAGAGGCGTTTTGTGTTTGTTGTGGGGCTTGTTCTTCTGTTGGTGGCTGCGTTGTACTGTGTCGGTCGCTCATTTGCTACGGATTCTGCTGGGTGCTGTGCCTTTTTTTGGGGTACTTCTTGAATGCATGGTTCTTTGTTGGTGTTATAGTTCCACCTGTTGGTGGAAGCTTTTGGTTGGGGCCGGGTACTTGTCTTTTCTGTTTTTTGTTGGGTTTCGTGTGCATTAGCTGTCAGGCGTTGTTGCACGTTTCTCCGGGGGTGATCCGACCGTTACCGACCAGCATTAACATGCTTTCGGATGGGGTTGTTGGCGGCTGTTGCGCCTGACACCAAGACCAGCGTTGTCCGTTGAGTTTCTGGGTTGGGGTGGCTTGTTGGTCTTGGTGTCTTGGTGTTGCTGTGGTGCTTGTTGGTATTGACTTGTTGGCAGTGTGTGACTTTTCTTCGGGTTGTAGTGTGCTCTTCGCTGACTGGTTTGGTGGGGCTGTGGTAACCTTGGTAGTGGTTTCTGGTGTTCTTCTCGTGTCTATAGTGTGCGTGTGTGTCAGGGGTGCAGGAATGGAATTCTTGTTGTACTGGACTTGATGTTGCCGTTTCGGGAGTTGTGTTGTATATGTGTCTCTTTGTGTTGTGTTGTTTTGGTCTTTGTGTTGTCGTTGTGGGTTCTGTTTTTCTTGCATGGTGAGTGTTTTGCACAGTCTTTTTGTATATCGTCGTGTTATTCTACGTTTGTTATTTATGGGGTTTGTTGTCCATTCTTGGTGTTATGTCTTGTGGTTTTGTGTGGTGAGTTGTTCTTTGTTTTTTTTTGCCTTGTATGTTATTGATGTTGTCAGTTGGTCTCATGATTTGCCAATTTCTTTTATTTTTTCTTTTTTTGTCTTTCATGCCGGTTGTCATCATTGTGTGGTTCCTTCTATAATTGTTTTTTGTTTTTTCAGTTCCGGGTTTCTGTGTCCTCCCCACAGACCATAGTCTTCCAGGATTCGGGTTTCAATGTACACTTTTCTTACTGCGTCTATTTTCTTGTTCACACTGGGTACGTTTACCGTT
>JAWQFJ010013537.1:0-24158 GCA_034096865.1 Theodoxus fluviatilis | reverse complement strand
CTTTCAGGTCAAGACAAAAGGCGGTCTCACCGCCCCAATAACCAGAGCAAAGAGAATCATCCAGGGCTGTCCGTGGTCTGTCATCATTTTCGAACAGGGCATTGACAAGTGGATGCGATGGATTGAACAAGATCAAGCCTCACCAAGCACTACCAACTCTGTCCAAGGTTACGTAGATGACGTGACCATGTTAGCGTCCAGCGCCAGCGACATCCAGAAAGCTGTGAAAAGAACGGAAGAGTTCATGAACTCTGCCGGCATGCACGTGAAGCACAGCAAGTGTGCCTTACTTCACGGCAGACGCAGTGGCAATAACTGGAGCGAAAAGGGACAGAACGGGTGAGCACGAAATATCCGTGCAGAACGCACCAATCTCACGCCTTGACAAATCTCAGCCGTACAGATATCTAGGGCACGAGATCAACCTGACCGCTACCGCCGAAGAAGACCAGGTCAAGCAAATGATCATCGAGTTTGAAGAAATCTTGGAGAAAATTGATGTTGCACCACTTCCAGTTGCCGCCAAGCTCCAAGCTATAAACACCATGGCTACTTCCAAGCTCCACTTCTACTACAGCAAACGAGAAAGATCTTGATCACATGGAAGATGAAATTGTGTCCTATGTGCGATCATGGCTGGGATTAAACAAATCCTCAAATTTCGCATTCATGTTCTGCCCGCGCACATCAGGAGGACTTGGTTTGCTGAACCCGCGCACCATGTACTACGCCAAGAAACTTTCATTCACGCTGAGCGTGCTCAACAGCGACGACGACCAGACAAGGCACACAGCTAGACAGTCAATAGACCTCCACTTGACTAAGAGAAACTGCGCATCACAGTGTAATGGGGAACCTTGTTTCCCTGGGCCCGTATTCACAACGGCGATTTATCGGCGATTTATTTTAACTCCGATTTATCTCTAAACTCAGACGATTCAGACTGCCTGTTCCGCTCTCCCTTGGCTGGAAACCAATATATATAGCAAAGCGCAACCTAGGATCCTCTGACGAGCGTACCTTATCTAACCGATCAAGATAACGCGGGGCTAGGGGATAAATCGAGTGTTAAAAAGATAAATCGCCGTTGTGAATACGGGCCCAGGTGTCTTACTTGAGATGGGCTTGGTTTTTGCTGGTTGGTGGTCTGGCGACTGTGTGCGTTTTTGCGGTGAGAGTTTGGAGTGAGTAGGAATTGAGTTCGGTCCCGAGGGTGGTGAGCGATGTTTGCTCTGAGGTCTGAATAATGCTGAGTTCGTGAGTAAATCGTGAGACGATGGCTTTGTTAGCGAAGGGAAGAGTTAGCAGTTAGTCTGCCTACCGAGGGGAGAGAGGAGAGGTCAGTCTGCCTAAGTCTGCCTGCTGAAAAGAGAGGGGAGAGGTCGTTCTGCCGTCAGTCTGCTGTACAGTCTGCGTGGAGTGGACTGTCTTGCTGCGTGGAGTGGACTGTCTTGCTGCGTGGAGTGGACTTTTTTGCTGTATAGTCTGCCACTGAGAAGAAAGGGGAGGGGTCGGTTGGCCGTCGGTCCGCTGTCAGTCTGTCGTCAATCTGCCGTCAGTCCGAGTATGGAGAAGAGAGAAGACCGAGCGCGGTCCACCTGCTGAGAGACGAAGAAGAAGAAGAAGAGAAGAAGGAAGCAGACGAAGTGAAGCAGACGAGAGAGAAGACGACGAACAGAGAGAGAGAGAGAGAGAGAGCGAGGCAGAGCGCGGGCAGAGGTGGAAGGTTGGTGTATCCCCTTTATTCGGGTCGATAGGTTGTAACTGTCAAGGGCTGACCTACGTATTTTATGTTTATATTATTAGAAGGCTGACCGATACTGTTTTATGTTTATAATAGAAGGTTGACACATATTTTTCTTTGCTGCGGTGTTTTATTTTTGTTTTCCCCTTGGGAGTGAAATAGCGGAAGAATTAGGTGTACATTTTATGAACTTGAGGTTATCGAGGATGTTGTGGTTGAACCAGATAACCGAGTAACATTCTTTTTACTGTTAATTTTCTTATCTACCTCTGTTACGGGCATGTTTTTGTGATTTGTCATAAAGACATGTACTTAACCCTGGGATCGTGTTGTTTCGTTTATGGATCCCCATAACACACAGCTACGCAGCGATGAAGAAAACAACTTTGCTGGATACTGCACAGACGGAAAATACAGGCTGAAAAAATCGTCGAAAGTCAACTGGAAGAAATCGCACTGGATCCAGCTTAAAGATCTTTGTAGTAGACTGGGAATTCGCCTGACCAAGACCACCGGCGGAAACTACGTGTTAACTGCAAAGGCAGACAATGACATCGAGCTGTCGTTCACTGACCCTACAGCATTCTTCACAAGTTTCAAGCGTATGGGACTGGACAAAAACTTTGGAGTGCTGGAAGTAAAAACAGTCTCAAGGTAGAATAGCCCGGACAAACAACGTCAGCCATAGGCTGTCAAATCAACATCTGATAAATCTACGAATCAATGACAACCTTGTGAAATTCATAGTGAAAGCCATGAATGCAACACCCTACTGCATCTGTACGACCCAGCGACGTGGCCCAAACTATGCCCGAGATGCGGTTTCTACTCAGAGACTGTCAGCCACATCATCAACGGCTGTAAAAAGAACAAGACAGCTATACAGAAGCGACACAACAGAGTCAGCGAGATCGTCACGAGAAACGTGTGTTACGGAAAATCTGTGTGCAATGTGTATTTCTAAGTACAGGGCTGTCTTCACGCACAATCTGCAGTTTTACTTTCCCTCCATTGCAATGCGTAATAGATGAACATGGCCACTGCTCTAGTCATTTTTAGGCCCACATCTATCCCTCTTGTAAAATATGTACATGTCCCCTCTCTTTCATTGTTGTATCGTTTTAAATATGTTTTCTCAAAGAATTGTATACCTGACATGTCAGCAAAAGGTGCTGTTCATCGTCTTTTCCATGACAAAATGGACATAATTTGTTTTGTACAAAATGGACATAATTTGTTTTGTAAACTGCTCTCCCTTCTATATCGAATGTTGGAGGCAAGCTGATTTATACCGAGTCTAAACCTAATGAACGCGTCTCTAAATTTCTATATGTCAAGCACATCGAGATAATATTTAGGACCTAAGTCCAATTTGAATGTGCTAAAACCAGTTGTATCGTTCACTTCAAATGTTCTCGCCATTCCATTCTTGTCTGTAGCAATCCTGAAGTCGCAGTTTTAGGTGTGATAAGAAGCGTTTTTCGTTTCCTACGCCTCCGTTCATCCAGACATACCCAAATCCTAAAGAACTGAGGCAGGATTTAACAGACTCGGCCTAGTTTCTACTGCACTCGATCGACGAATTCTGCATCATTAGATATCCCCGTTTAAGGAGTCTATGTTACGAAAAATATTGAGGACCACTTGTCTCTGTGCATCAAACGTCGCGTGCACGTGGTCTCACTTACGATTCGTCCTCGCTTGCGCCAGGAAGGTAGGAAGATGGACACGGGCAGGTGTAACTTACTGGATGTTTATTCCAGGACTTGGCATAGGATACAGCAATGGCGAATGCGCTTCAACACGCGCCAACAGCCCCACGAGCTCTCCGTGCTCCTCACATGCTATCGCTCGGCGCTCTCACTCCCGCTTAGTCATATGTACATTGTATATATAGTGACACGTGGGTGACAGGCTAATCTTCCCGGCGACCTCTTCCGTTTCCGCCTCAAGAACCAATCAGGAGAACAGACTCTTATTGCAATAGGAAGTTATACTTTAAAGTCCCCACCCCCTTCCTCACGAACAAAGACCAGAGGTCGCCCCTACCCCCTTCCCTTACAAACAAAGGAGATGCTGAGTCATCCCCGCTCACGTGCTCACCTGCCTTTGTTCAGGGCAGAACAAAGAGAGGTGAACGCGTCCGTTTTCCACTGCACAAACACGTTAAACAATACGCATTCGTTGCTACATGAACAATCTATCCACAAACACAAGCAATCCTACACAATTCTTTAGCTACCTGAACAAACCACCACCGCAAGCACAAACAATCTCACACGATTCTATCCCTTCACATTCTTCCGCAACATCTATTTGGTTCCATTTAGCCGAGCTTAAACCAGTATTTTATCACTCTGCAGCAGCTGTTAGAAAGTATACCTGCCGAGGTCACCATATACCATGTGATTGGGCTTTCTATTGTCTAGCCCAAGAAACCTCTTGCTACAGAAGGCACGAGTTGTCTCCTCTGTTGTGTGCTTTATAAGACCCCAAACCTCAGAACCATACAAAAGAGTCGGTAGTACTTGAGCATCTAACATTTTTCGAACTACTTTTGTTTTGGTACATTTCAATGCCCATAATGTTTTCAATACATGCACACCTTTCTTTTTCTCCTGACTGAAATGTCTTCTAGGGCACTGCGCAAAGACAGTTTTGTTGTAAAAATAAAGCCCAGATATTTGTACTGTTCACAACCTCAAGTCTCATTCCTTCAAGATGCCATCTTTCTCCAGAAGCCAAATGACCATCTCATCTGAACACCATTATCTTCTTTTCAAAATTTACTTACAGGTGCAGTTCTTTCGACACAATTGCCAAATTGGTGATCTGGTTCTGAAGCCCTACTGGTGACGTTGAGATCAGTACTATATCGTCAGCAAATAATAAGAGAGATATTTCCATCATACCGGGAGTCAACTGTTGCCAGCAGCGACGGGTTCCAGCTGATGGGAAAGGCATCGAACGGCACCGGCCGTATGGACGCTGACAGTGCTTCTGTTACGAACACGGTGGTCATCTCTCCATGAAGTGACCATCGAAGACGCATCAAGTTTTTTGCAGTGGCTGTGTGCCTGGCACCTAATGTATTCACAACACTGCCACATAGGATTTTAACCGCGTGTTTATTACTCTTATCTTCAATGTGGTTTTCTCCATCACTTTCCTGAGTCCTGCCATCTCATAAACAGAATTACATTCATAACATCGTCTGATCATTCCCTCTTAGAGCACGACATATGGCCGCAGGCGCTCGAGCTCCTGTCACAGTAGCTAACCCCTGGTTGCTGTGTTGTCAAGGCCAATCCCAATAGCACAGCTGGGGATGACCCCCAACAGCTGCATGGGGTAGCGGAGGGGACTGGTGCTAAATCGTTCTCGCAAAAGGTCATTGAGCGAAATTGTATATCGTCCGTGTATTATCACGATTCGTCCGCCCTCATCGTTGCCCCAGAATGGCCCCGGATCTTCCTCGTGCTGACTTTAGAGTAGTGCGAGGAGGGCCTTCGCTGTAACTAGTGTTGACATTTGCACCGAGTTGCAAACGGACTAGCTCCGCATGATTCTGTTTTGCTAGCCAGCAGCTATTCACTAGTCTTATGATCTGGCGGGGAACCATTCCCTTTGTTGGCACATTTTGTTCCGCTGTTCCATTCAGGGACCACACGATGCTTTGTAAAGGAAGAAGAAAGGTTACGTTTAAGATAATTCTTAATAATACTTTGGTGCCTGTATGAGAGCGAATCTGTCACTGTGCTTTTCCTCAGATGCCAGTGAAAGATTGATCAAGCAGCGTAATGATGAGGGGAGAAAGTGTAAAGCGCTTTATGACCCACACATGGATGATTAGTCACTGCGTCAAACTACGCCTTTACTTTCGTGTCTGGCCCGCCAACACCATCAGTTCCAAAGCCTCGTTTGTTCCCGCTTCTGCAAGACGAGATGGAGCTTGCAGAGCTCTCGTTCTCACACAGGCACTTAGTTGTACTTCTAGTCAATCTTCAGCGCCCCCTGTGGCTTGGGGGGCAGAACAGACCCACCACGTCTCCCTACGCCATTCGTAAGAGGCGAATTACTAGGGACATCGTGATGTGATTTCCGCTTACTCTGAACTATTCTGATTTTGTGCTGAATGGCCTTACATAGCCTACAAAGGCTGATAGGCCGTAAAAATCCATCCATCCATCCATATATCCATCCATCCATCCCTGCCTGCCTCCTCAGCCTAAATCACACACACACACACACACACACACACACACACACACACACACACACACACACACACACACACATTGAGACACACACACACACACACACATTGACACACACACACACACACGTACACACACACACACACACACACACACACACACACACACACACACACTGAAATGAAAATGTACATAAGACGTCACAATACAAAATGAGAATCTTATAATGTTCATGATAAACTTCATATCAAGACAAAAACTGCGCCAAAACATTACAAATATGTGCAATCACAGACGGTATGCGAAGGGACGTATGACGCTTGTCGAGCAACATTACACCAGTCCTGAAGTTTGTAGATCGATCTTCGCTCCTGGTTTGGTAACTAGTTCAACTAAGTCTCAAAGTCGGTAAATCAAACGGAAGTGAGGAGGAAGACGACCTCACTGTGTTCGTTGCAGAAATAGATGCATCTAGCTGTGAAGCCTCATTAACGTTAGTACATAAGATGCTATCTGTGATGAGGTGCACCTATCACCGAGTGTATTGTACATCTACTGTGTTCACGTCATAAGGTGCACCTATCACCAAGTGTATTGTACATCTGCTGTGACTTGACTTACTTGACTTATTCCCTTGAGTTTCTTGTGGAGCATAGGGCCTCGGCAACAGTCCTCCAGCGTACTCGGTTCTGGGCAACTTTCTTCAGCTCTCCCCATGACAGATTGCAGTTCCTCATCTCCTCCTCGCAGGATCACCTCCAGGTGGTCTTGGGGCGACCAACTCGTCTCTTGCCCTGGGGATTCCACTGCAAGGCCTGCCGTGTGATGTCATGTGGAGATTTCTGCAAGGTGTGTCCGATCCATGTCCACTTCCGCCTTGCGATCTGCTGTCCGATGGGATCCTGGTTTGCCTGTTTCCACAAGTCGTTGTTCTTGACTTTGTCTGTCCACCTGATCTTGAGGATGTTACGGAGGCATCTGTTTATGAAGACTTGGATCTTGTTGGTCAGAGTGTTGGTGACTCTCCAGGTCTCAGAGCCATAGAGGAGGACAGACTTGGCGTTGCTGTTAAATATCCGGAGGTGTGTGTGGGTAGAGAGGGATGTTGATCTCCAGACTAGTCTCAGAGTGTTGAATGCATATCTGGCTTTCCCGATTCTGGCTTAGATGTCCTCGTCAGAACCGCCTGTTACTGATACGACGCTGGCCTGGTAAGTAAAGGAGTCCACCTCTTTGAGCTCCTTGTCTCCCAGGGTAACAGGCTTCTGCTGCTTCTTGTTCACGGCCATGGTCTCTGTCTTTTTCAGGTTGACCTGTAGTCCGGTCTTCGCTGCTTCTCTGGCAAGGTTGTCTGTCTTCTGTTGCATGTGCTGGTAGCATTGGGACATCTGCGGTGCTTTTCAGTTATCCCCGCTTCTGTCTCCCCCCCCCCCCCTATCCTATGTGTCAGACCTCTCTCCAACCCCTTTTCCCCATCCTTTCTGTAAGGCAAGCTGACCAGCTGACCGCTCTGCTACCCCTCCTCTGATGTGGTCTGATTGTTGGTGCAGCTGCCCTGTCAGTCACTCGTTACATTAGCGTGACCCCCTGGCTAGTGAACCGTTCTCCCACTCTGGCATCTGAATTGTACATTTTGACTATAAATCTGATGTTTCCTCTCAAGTAAGACAACCACTTGCAACGGCATATGATTCATTCAATAGACTGTTATGCTGAATGAAGCAACATTTGTAAAAAGTAATTTCAAAGCGAGTTCAATTAAGTAATCTCTGTTTTCTTCCAAATAGAAGCACGACCCGGGAGCCATTGTTAGGATCTATGGAACAATCCACACCCTGGCTCCTGTGAGGTCCGTGCATCCGCTTGATAAGGGGGAGACGGCACACAGCCAGAGAGACCATTTCACCACCCGGGTCCAGAAGTTCATTTACTAAGAGCTTGTACCAACAGCCAATAAAGAGTGGAAAGTAACTCGACTTCGCCCCTGCGTCTTACTTGACTCCAAACTTACCACCGACCACCACATTTGGCGCTGCAGAGCAGGGTTGAAGCGAGTTTACTCTACCACCAGTAATGGCCAACCAACAGCAACAGCAACCTCAACCAGAAGCCCCACGCTACATTCCACGCGAGCGGCGTATGCCCATCTTCTACGGAGAGGGCGATAGCATAACCGCCAAAGAGTGGGCGCAGGAAGTAAGACGTTATACGTGGACCCGCGGTCTAAGAAATATGGAGGCCGCGGATTACGCCATTTCCCACCTCGAAGGCCCTGCACGGCGAGAAAATATTAGGAGAGGACAGGACGAAGACCTGGAGCAAGTTGTGCAGATTGTCTTACAAGAGTTTGGCGACAAGAGAAGCACTGTCGCCCTCCGTCATGATTTCCAGTCCTGCCGCCAGAAAACCCATGAAGGGGTAAGGGAGTATGTGGACAGGCTGACAAATCTTCATAGTCGACTCGCATTCAAGATAGGAGGTGACGGTGACATAACTGACCGATCCCTCTGTGAAGTGTTTGTGAACGGCCTAAGGCGCGGCCCTACACGGACCCAGTTATTGAAGAACATGCTGGCAGACGCAGACTTTAATTTTCGGCAGATGAGAGCTACTGCTATCCAATGGCAACAGATTGAAGAGGAAGAATACGCCAGCACAGCTACAGCTGCTCTAGCGGTCAAGCCGTCCCTTAGGGCCAGGATGGACGAGCTGACCTCATCTCTCACTCGGCTACAGGCAGAGCTCAGCCATTCGAGCAGACCACACCCACAGTCACGACCTCCACTAGTGAAATGCCAGTACTGAGGGAAGCCTGGACACGCTGCACTAGAGTGCAGGTCCCGGCTACTAGAGCTCCAGCACCGACCCTCACCAGCAAACGTCAGGAGTTCGCAGCTCAGAGTCTGCTACAGCTGCCAGCAACCAAGACATGTAGCGAGAGATTGCCCCACCCACACCGCCCCTGGACGAAAATTCCGTAGGGATGCACCTACCCCTGCGTACCAGTCTCCGACACAGGGAAACGGATTGAACCCCCAGTAGTCGGCCGTACCCCCCGTAGGATTCCCCACGTCCAGTCTAACGGGCAAGAGCCCTGATCGACACTGAAAGCGAGGTCTCAACGATCACCGAAACATGGTTCAGGCAACATCCCCCCCCCCGGCACTGCAACATCAGCGACTAGATGAAATTCCTTACTGTGGCACGGTGAAGCTGACAGTTACCGCCCTAAGACAGACATTCCCCCATAGAGTCTTTTTAGTAGTGAAGGACTCGGCAATCTCTGCAGTTCGGTCAGGGAAAACCCAAGTACCAGCTCTACTGGGAATGAATGTGCTGCCTCACCTGACGTCGGGATTTCACAACCACCCTAGGAGCCTCCAAGCTGCTCTCCAAGCCATCATAGGGAAGATCAACCTTCACCAGAAGCCTGTCAGCGGCGTTGCACGCATCGCTGAGAAAGAGACAATCTACATTCCCGCGGGGTCAGTGATTAACGTGCGCATCACAGGCCCACCGTCATCCGATCTCTACTGGCCGAGCCTGCAGCTCATCCACTTCCAAATGGCGTTTGTTTTGAGCCATCTCTCGTCACAGCGGACGTTGGACAGCGCTATGTCAGGTTGATCAATTTCAACGAGGAGCCTGTCACGATAGCACGCTATACACCCCTTGCCTCGTTGGAGGAAATGCACTGCATTTCTTTCAGTAATGACGAGCGTCTTACTGCAATGCTAAATTCTCAGCATATCGAGACTAACCGCGCCAGTGCCCTCGACCGTGAAAAGCTCATTTGCCCTGATTTTGATGGAACAGCATCGCAGCGACGTCAACTACGCGAGCTGACCAAACGACATCACAAGGTTTTTGCCACGAAAGAAAACAAGTTGGGCTGCTGCAACATTGTCCGTCATCCCCTCAAAACAGTGGACGAAATACCCATCGCACAGCCTTACCGGTCTATTCCACCGAAACTGTACGAGGAAGTCAAGGCTCACCTGGAGGAGTTGCTAGAACAAGACGTCATCAAAGAGAGCCGGAGCCCCTACGCCGCACCTATTGTACTCGTCAGGAAGAAAGACGGTAGTCTCCGCCTGTGTGTGGACTATCGCCGCCTCAATGCCAAGACAGTCAGGGACGCCTATCCTCTCCCCCGCCTGCTCGAGACCTTTGATGCCCTGGCCGGAGCGCAGTTCTTCTCGACCCTTGACCTCGCAAGCGGTTACCACCAGATAGCAATGGAGCGAGACGACCAACACAAGACAGCGTTTACCACGCCACTGGGGCTGTTTGAGTTCAACAGAATGCCATTTGGCCTCACGAACGCTCCTGCAACATTCCAAAGGCTAATGCAGACAGCGATGTCAGACTTTCTGTTCAATTTTGTGTTGGCTTATCTTGATGATCTTCTAGTGTTCAGCAAGACATTTGAAGAACACCTGACGCACCTGGACAAGCTGCTGACACGCATCGGAGAAACTGGCCTCAAGATCAAGTTGTCCAAGTGTCAACTCCTGCGTCGGGAGGTAACCTATCTGGGCCACACACTGTCGGCAGAAGGAATTGGGTGTCAAGAGGAAAAAATCGCTGCCGTGAGCAACTGGCCTACGCCTAAGACAACACGAGAGCTCCAATCCTTCCTGGGGTTCGTCAGTTATTACCGGCGATTCGTCAATAATTTCGCCCGCACCGCTGGCCCACTACACGACTTGGTGAACACCCACTCCGAGGGGAAGAAGGGAGGTCACAGGACCCGTGACGTCACAAGACACTGGAAGCAAGAGCACGAGAATGCCTTCCTCAGTCTGAAGTCGGCACTTACAGGAGCAGATGTCCTCGGCTTTGCAGATTTCCAGCGCCCATTCATCCTTGAGGTGGACGCCAGCCATGATGGGCTAGGTGCCATTCTATCCCAGGAGCAACCCGGCGGCAAGATCAAGGTGATCGCCTACGCTAGCAGACGCCTACGCCCCACAGAACGCAACTGTGACAACTACAGCAGCTTCAAACTGGAATTCCTGGCTCTGAAGTGGGCCGTGACAGAGAAGTTCAGACACTATCTGATTGGAAGTAAAGTAACTATACTGACAGACAATAACCCCCTCACCCACCTCCAGACAGCGAAACTTGGAGCAGTGGAACAGCGTTGGTGCGCGGAGCTCGCGAGCTTCAATTTCGAGATAAAGTACCGCCCCAGAAAGTCCAATCCAGCTGACGCCTTGTCGCGCATGCCAACCGTTGCAAGCCCAGCACGGTCAGCAGGCACTGAAATCCCAGTTCACATTGCCTGCATCCAGGAAGTATGGTGTCAGTCTCTAGAGACCGCCTGTCCAAGAACAGACGATGAGCAGACGATAGAGAGACCCCCTGTCGCCCCATGGGTGAATAGTGGAAAGTAACTCGACATCGCCCCGGCGTCTTACTTGACTCCAACCTTACCACCGACCACCACACTATCGATCGTCAAAGTGCACTCTTCGTAGCTCGAGTTTCTTGTTTCCAGTAATCCATTGCAACATTCTGCCGGGCCATTTGGAACTGTTCCAGACGGTGTCTGTATTTCACAGGCAATATGTCCACCCACAATCCTGACCTGGATTTTTAAAAGGTGAATGTCTCACCATAGCACACTGAAGAAGCCTCGAAGTAAGACTACTACATTCTAATCTCGTCCAAGGCCACACACAGAAATACATGTGTGTGATGGGAGTCTGGGTCAGTTACATGATTTTGTAGAAATGCTGCAGGGACACTAACTTTTCGTGTCCTCGAATAATGTACCTGAAAAAATGTTTAAAGGCGTTATAGGAAACCTTTTGCCTTTACCTCCCGCTCTGTAGCACCTGTGTAGGAAATCTTCAGCAGCAAGGATGTCAAAATTGCCGATGGGAATAGCTTCTGCAATTTTGAACCTTATGTTCATATTTGTATTCAAATAATCAGAAAAGATCGAGAGAAAAAATTACATCTCCAAAATAAGAATATCAAGCTATGACTAGATTTGTCGTAGCTGATCATGATTAGGTGTGGTCGTAATGTACACAGGTAAAAACGTTGGTAGCTTTTGCTGCTTTGATGGTGTACACTTGATACAATGAATGTCCATCTTCCAGTTGCTCTCTTTAATAAAAACATTATAACAAGATGAGAAAAAACTCAAACATCTCTCTCTCTCTCTCTCTCTCTCTCTCTCTCTCTCTCTCTCTCTCTCTCTCTCTCTCTCTCTCTCTCTCCTACCCCCACCCCCGCACACACAGAGAAACATTCACATCAGAAAACATTAACTTTAACTTTTCGGTGAATTTGTGGTGCATGATACCCCTGAGGTAAAACTGTCTGTGCAAGGCAGAAGATCATGAGGGATTATTATACTAGTGACGAAATCGCTAGTATTTTGTGTAACAAGCCTACAAACTGGTTGCAACACAATTTTGGCTGTCAGAATTCGGAACTCGCTTGTACAAGACACTATAGTAATGTGCGCATATGTACCACCCATAGACTCTCCGTACTATAGAGACAGAAACATGTCGTCTTGTATTACTGTTCTAGAAGATCTCATACTGGAATTCCAGGAAAAGTATCCGGAAGCAATTCTAGTGATATGTGGCGACATGAACGCGAGAATCGGGACCTGGAATACACATACAGAAGTGGATGATGGAGATGAGGACACTGAGAATCTAGTGACAACAGAATGTGCTTGCACGAACTTCAGGTCTCCCAGACAGTCGCAAGACAGAACAGTTAATACATTTGGGAAGATGCTGATTAATCTGTGCCAAGTGCACCACGTTGCAGTATTGAATGGAAGTGCCGACGGTGACAGATTAGGGCAATTTACCTACGTATCTCCACATGGAAATAGCGTGATCGATTACTGTTTAGTAGTCGCCCACTATCTCCCATTCTCCATAGATATGCAGGTTCATTCCCGGGTAGAATCCCATCATATGCCCCTTGAAATTGTATTTGGACATACACAAACAAAAGTAATCACTGAACAGTTACATGGGACATATCGCAAGCTTGTTTGGGACATAAGAAAGACTGATGAAATGAAACAATGCATAGAGTCACAAATATTTGCTGATCAGGTTGCGAGCGCAACGGCAGCAATAGACAGGTCAGTAGATGCGGCTGTAATGCAGTTTACGCAAACCCTAGTGCAGAGTGCAGACTGCTTTAAAAAAGAGGTAAAGGTGAATTACCAATCAATAGTAAAACCGCGGTCTCCCTGGTTCGACAGTGAGTGCAGAGACAGTAAAACGATAGCTCTGAAAGCACTGAAAACATTCAGGAAATGTAAAACTGCAGATGCCAGGGAGGAATATATGCAAACTAGACGCTATTACAAAAACTTAACAAGGGAGAAAAAAAGGAATTATTACACGGAAGCGCGTAACACCCTAATACGAGCTTTGTCGAACTCTAGATCGTTCTGGGGCATAGTTAGGAGATCCATACGACGACCATCCCCACAACCGAATATTAGTATAGAAGCATGGAAATTCTACTTTGAAACTATGTTCGATAGTACCGATAGCTTCGTATGTAAAGAAGCGCACACTGATGAACTAGTAACGCATGAAGTTCTGGATCCTCCAATCAGTGAGGACGAAGTAAGAAGTGCTATCACTCATTTACGATCTGAGAAGGCCCCAGGTTTAGACGGCCTACCCGGAGGCTGCTACAAGATAGCAGGAGAGAAAATCATCCCATTCCTGACCAAATTGTTTAATGCACTTTACGAGTCCCATCGTTTCCCAGAGGCTTGGTCAAAATCAATCATTATCCCGCTGCACAAGAGAGGAGATGTGCAAAATACAGAAAACTATAGAGGCATTTCATTGCTATGTGCTAGTAGTAAGATCTTTACAACCATCCTCACTAGGCGATTACGTACTTGGATGGAGCTGGAAAACAAAATTTGCGTAGAACAAGCCGGGTTTCGAACACAGCACTCCACGATTGACCACATTTTTGTCTTGTATGCAATCATTTTGAAGCATGTATACGGGGACAGACGAGGAAAATTATATGTTGCGTTTGTTGATTATCGAAAGGCGTTTGATTCTGTCAATCGTTCGGTGCTTTGGAAAGTTCTCAAAGACGCGCGCCTTTCGACAAAATTTATTTTAATGTTAAAGGCCATTTACAGCATAAAGGCCATTTACAGCAAGGTTCAAGCGTGCGTTCGCTGGGGGCACGAGCTATCTGCATTCTTTGATTACCCCTCCGGTGTAAAACAAGGAGCAATTGAGAGTCCTGCAATTTTTTCCTTGTACATCAATTCAGTAGCAGACTACGTACGAAGAAAAGGCAAGCACGGGATACAAATGATACCTGGAATGATGGAAGTGTTCCTCTTGCTGTTTGCGGATGATGTAGTGCTGTTATCAACAACACCCGCTGGTCTTCAAAATCAGTTAGATAACCTCTTGCACGTGTCAGAACGTATGGATTTGAAAGTTAACTCAGACAAAACCAAAATAATGGTGTTCAGAAGAGGCGGACACCTAGCAAGGGGTGAAAACTGGTCTCTTGCAGGGGTTCCGCTGGATGTAGTTAATCAATACAAATATCTTGGTTATAAGTTCACAACGAAATTGTCCATAGATGCTACCATAGAGGACTTGGCCATCAGAGGGAAGCAAAAAGGTGTACAGATATTGAAAGTTCTTTGGAATCTGCATAGTATGAGACCAAAAGTGTTTTCTACCTTGTTTGACGCGCAAGTGCAAGCAACCCTCCTGTATGGTTCAGAAATGTGGGGTCTTGAAAGACATGTGAAAATAGAGAGAACACATACTTTTGTATGCAAAAGATTTATGGGATTAGATCAGAGAACCCCAACCATATGGTGTATGGAGATCTTGGACGCTTTCCGATTGCAATCAACAGTAGTTCGAGAGTCATAAAGTATTGGCTAAAACTCAACAGGATGGGGGAAGATAGGCTTCCAAAACAAGCTATGGTCATGCTTATGAACTCGCGAATCAAAAGGGAACGAAATTGGACAGAGAAGGTGAAGATCTGCCTATGTAAATTGGGCTTTGGCTTTGTGTGGCTGTACAGTGGAGAGGGTGATGTGAAACGTTTTCTGAAACAATTTAGGCAAAGAATGAAATACTGCTATATTCAAGAGTGGGATTCGGAAAACAGGAGTAGTGACAGGTATAACTGGTATGCATCTTTGAAAGAAAGCTTTGGTTTGGAAAATTATTTGAATATACTGGACATAAAAAAGTTCAGGGATGGATATTTTCGCTTTAGATTTGGAATAAACGAGTTAAATAGCAATATAAGGTACGAATGTACACAAGACACACTGTGTCCATTCTGCAAGGGAAAAGAAAACGAGGAACATTTCTTCTTGTGGTGTTCGGCATATCAGCAGCTTAGAGCAAAATATTTAGGAAGGTTTTAAGTCAGACACTTTGGCATCCCTCAGAAGATCGTCAGCGTAATCCAGAACCTCTATGAAGGCACCAGCTGCAGAGTTGTGCACAACACTGACCTGTCGCCGCCATTTGACGTCAACACCGGAGTGAGACAAGGATGTCTCCTTTCTCCTTTAATCTTCTCCCTGGTGATCGACTGGGTGATGAAGACTGTTACGGACCAACCACGGGGCATTCAGTGGACACTCACTGGCAAACTGGAAGACTTGGACTTCGCAGATGACATCGGCCTCCTGTCACACACCCATGGGCACATGCAAGCAAAGACGGAGAGGCTGCACGACATTGCCAAGACAACAGGACTGGAGATCAACGTCCCCAAGACCAAGAGCCTCCGAGTGAACGCCTCCAGGGAAGCTCCCATCACCATTGATGGTCAAGCCATAGAGGACGTCGAACGCTTCACGTACCTGGGCAGCGTGGTCAGCAAGACTGGAGGGACAGATGAAGACGTGAGAGCCAGGATAGGCAAAGCACGACACGCCTTCGTCACCCTGAAACCAGTGTGGAGAAATGAGAGCCTCAGCCGTCACACCAAACTGAGGATCTTCAACACAAATGTTAAATCTGTGCTGCTCTACGGATCTGAAACCTGGAGACATACCAAGAGCATCGGCCACAAGCTGCAAGTCTTCATCAACACCTGCCTCCGCCAGATCCTGCGTATCAGATGGCCAGAAAGAATCTCCAACAAAGAACTCTGGCAACGTACCAGGCAGGAGTCGATCGTCAACGCCATCCAAAGAAGGAAATGGAAGTGGATTGGGCACACCCTGCGCAGAAACGATGCCTGCATTCCACGCCACGCCTTGGACTGGAACCCTCAGGGTAAACGGAAGCGTGGTCGACCAGCACTGACCTGGAAAAGAACCCTACAGGCAGAGCTGAGGACAGTCCGGATGACATGGGGAGAGGCAAAGAGGGCAGCCCAAGACCGACAGAGGTGGAGACTTGCAGTGAAGGCCCTATGCTCCGACCGGAGCGAAGAGGACTAAGTAAGTAAAGTAAGTCATTACGTGTGTGATTTTCCTATCTGGGGAAGTTTTCCTGAAAGAAAGTTGCGAGTGAAAGTGGAAAAGAGGCGAGGTAAGAAGTTCAGACGAATTTTTCTCATTTGATAATTCTGATCGCCCCCCCCCCCCTCCACCTGTGGGTTAGGGATAAGTAGACGTACTGCGTCTCCCAGATTTGTTAAAGGCGAACAATCAGGGAAATTGACTTGCCTTGTTTTTACTGGAATCAACATGAGTGATATCGTGGCCAAATGGCCTTTTAGGTGGCCTGCCGAGGCTGGCAGGCCATTGTAATTCATTCATTATACTCAGTCTGAACAGCTCTTGGCAAGATGGAAAGATTCTCTTGACAGACGAAATGATTGATGAGAGTTAGGTGTTGAACCTATTAATTTTGTTGTTGTTGTTGTTGTTGTTAGGTGAGCTCAGAAGCTGTCTCAGAAGCTGACATGCATCGCAGCGTTGACATGTTCTCCAGCGCATGCACAAACTTTGGTCTTACGATCAGCACAAAGAAGACTGAAGTCCTCCATCAGCCTGCGCCTGGAAAGCCTTATGTTTAGCCCAACATCACTGTCAACGGCCAGAGACTCAATACAGTGAACCGCTTCACGTATCTAGGCAGCAAACTATCTCAGAATGTCCCCATCGACGACGAAGTGAACGTCAGAATTGCCAGAGCAAGCTCCACCTTCGGCAGGTTATACCCAAATTTGTGGAACAGGAGAGGCATCACCACCCAGACCAAGCTGAAGGTATACAGGGCAGTGGTGCTCCCTACGCTGCTCTATGCATGCGAGACATGGACAGTGTATCAACGTCATGCCAAGAAGCTGAATCATTTCCACACAACGAGCCTCAGAAAAATCCTCGGCATAAAGTGGCAGGACGGGGTCCCAGATACAGAAGTACTGGCCAGAGCAGGACTCCCCAGCATCTTCACCATCCTGATGCAGTCCCAGCTTCGCTGGGCAGGGCACGTAGCACGTATGCCAGATGAGAGGCTGCCCAAACGACTCCTCTACGGCGAGCTGCAACATGGCCGGCGGTCCCACGGTGGGCAGAAGAAACGGTTCAAAGACACTCTGAAAGCCTCACTGAAAGCGTTTGCCATCAACCCAGACACGTGGGAACACTCCGCAATGAATAGAGCCACCTGGCGCTTCTCCATCTACAAAGGCGTTAAAGCATATGAAGCCGACAGGATCATCGACGCAGAAAAAAGCGACAAGCCCGAAATGCCCGTTCTATCAACCCTCCTAGAGATGTCTCATTCGTCCCGTGTCCATTTTGTCCCAGAACCTTTCGTGCCAGGATCGGCCTCATCAGCCATCTGCGCACGCACAGACAGAGCCAGTCCCAGAAACCCTCAGATGACTAGAGTGGTCCTCGTCGACTCGACGGACGAACAACAGGTGAGAGTAGAGACGATTCTTGGGGGGTTGGATTTGGGGCCTGGCAACCAGTTGATAGCAGGGCGTGAGTTTGGTTCTGGGTCTTCCAAGGTGGTTTGAACACACGGTCGGGTCATAATGACCTGTTCCTGTCCCAGGGTAGACAACTTGGCGGCTTGTGGACGTCCCTGGCTGAGCTACTGGAGTAGGCCCCAAAAGCCTTTTCGTGTGGTGTCTCTTGGTCTTTGATTGCATGTTCCGTGTACAATCTCTCCAACTCGTGGAGATATCCTCCTTCTGTTGCTTCGGCTTCTAACCCTCTGAAAGTTCAGCGTACCCCACTTTTTCTTAAACTAGTTATCTTCTGCGGCTTTTATAACTTCCATTCCATCCTTTCCTTCGACTGTTTTGAAGTCAATCTACATTTCTTCTTTCAACTCTTGCTTCTGTTCCTTCTCTCTCTCTCTCTCTCTCTCTCTCTCTCTCTTTCTCTCGACCTGCATTTTTCTGCACTTCCTTCTCTTTCTTCTTTCCTTCTTCTCATTTTTGTGCTCCTACTTAACTAAGGAAATCGTTAATTGACTTGATGTTATTCTAACAAACTTGAATGATTTTTCGCGATAAATGGCATTAAGTAGCCCACAAATGCAGATAGTCGGTAAAACTCCATCAATCCATTCATGCTCCGACTCCTGGCAGCTCCTGCTTCTCTTACTCGTCCTTCTGCTTGTGCTCCTCTTCCTGTTCCTCTTCCTAGTCCTCCATCTGCTCTACATCCTGCCGTTGTTTCTCTTAGGTCTCTTCCTCCTTCCCCTCCTAGATCTTCTCCATCTCCTTCTCCTAAATCGCCTCCTTCACCTCCAAGATCTCTTGCTAGATCTCCTTCTCCTAGATCTATTCTTGCTCCTCCTCCAAGATCTCCTCCTCCTCCTCCCCCATCGATCTCGTCCTCGTGGTCCTAGATCTCGTCCTTTAGAGAAATGTAGGCCATTTTCCTTCTGCATCTTCTTGTTCACTTTTCCTTCAGCAAACACCCCAATCCGTAATCGGTATGCCTCAATGGGAATGCCCATGATGAGGTCTGCCTCTCATACACAGATATCAGCGGTTGATATAGAACGATTGCAGATAAACAGAAAACTTTAAATAACGGCCTGTTGATAAGCCTGTATAGACGCTGCAAGAGTTTGTGAGACTAGTAGTAACGAGCTCTGCTTCCAGTTCAGTTCGTGCTCACCCTTTTCTAGCTTTAGCGTGTAGCCGTGGGAAAAGGCTATAATCATACAAACATTGAGTCCATTCCTACGTTTTCAACCTTTATCATCTGAACTTGGAGAGTAGTTCTGCACGGTCTGTGGTAACTACAGTCCTGTGTCACCTCCGGTGGTTAGCATACGTGTAGCGACCGCACACGTTTAACTCTCAATATCACTCGAAGATAGATGTGATTCAAAAATCAACTATCGTGAACAAAGTACAAATTTCAAGGGACAATCTGTTGACTGAGGGGAAATATTACGAGAGGTTCGTGAGACTTACGTCTGGAGATAATACTGCCCGTATCTCTGCCGCTAGTGACTTGGGCAGAGAGAGAGAGAGAGAGAGAGAGAGAGAGAGAGAGAGAGAGAGAGAGAGAGAGAGAGAGAGAGAGAGAGATGGGGGGGGACTACTTTTACTCAATTTTTACCGAGCAGCATCTCACGGTATCTGCCGGAAAGACAGCCGACACGCGAAATTACGTGGCGATAAATGATAAATGGACTGAAGCTGATCCAAATGATACCTTGTTACTCTCGTGACAGAAGCCATCTGTCTGCTGTGATGAATGAAATGCATCGAAAGAACTGTCGGCTGTGTTTCCTGCAATTTTGTGCTGTTAACTTTGGTGAACAATGGGGCATTTCACCAAATATCATCATCGTGCCACTTTATGTATGTGTTATGGATTTCCGTCGTCGTCTCTTGGTATTCACAGGCTTGGTTTCCCACTGTAAACGACAATGGTACGTCTGGAGGACAAGGTAGGCTTTTTTCTTTAAAAGCAGTTTATTCTCTGGCTCAACGTCTCCCAAAATCCCTCCAGGAATCACCAAATCACGTCACCCTCCTCAATGACGTCAAAACAAGCTAAAGTGCGCATGCACTTTAGCACGAACATAACAAATGGATAAGCAAACACAGGAATATTCACAACACTACTCCCTCCTTAAAACTATTCGGTCCCTGAATAGTTACCAATAGATACCGCAATTATTAAAATCCCTAAAATCATGTTCTAACAAAACCAACGACAGGGCCAGACCAAAATAGATACAATAACAATATCAAGGCACAACTCTGATAGCACAACCCATAACCTTTTCCCATCAGGGCAACAAGCAAAAAATAGTTTGATATAAAGGAGCGGAGTAAGCCAGCACGTGACAAAACCCCCCACCAAGATCATACCACGGGTATGATTACTCACAGGCACGTCTGAGATAGTCCGCTCCGACGTTCATGCTCCTTGGGATCACTTTCACATGAAGGAGAAAGTGTGCAATTGCAGAGGCCACCTTGCTAGTCGTCCATCTGACATCTTCATCCGGTGAAGGTAACTGAGTGGCTGATGATCGGTTTCCAGGGTGAAGTGTCTGCCGAACAGGTACACGTAGAGCTTCCCTGTGGGCCCAGACGACTGCAAGACATTCCTTTTCCACGGTCGAGTAGTTCACCTCTGCCCCTGACAGTTTGTGGCTGATGTACGCAACGGGGTGCAACATGCCGTTATGTTCGTGGAGTAACACTGCACCAAGTCCACGGTCGAAGCGTCCGTCCTCAAGACAAAGTGCTTCTCCCAATCTGGTAACTGCAGCACTGGGGAGTACCTAGTGTCAACTTGAGTCGATCAAAGGCATAACAACCCCCAACCTCGACTGACACTGACGAAAGCCTTCACTGACGAGCTTACTGTTCATGGAATGTCACAGCTGCCGTTGAGTTTCACACACAGGTTGCGGCTGTCGACAATCCATCCCTACAACGCTCACACATCTAGAAACCCAGCAGTCACTCCCAACTAGGCACGGACATGGCCAATGCTGATCCAGGAAACTTCCAACCCTGCTTGGTTCAACCGGTACACGTAACACTGGATGATCAACTGCTTCCAGGCAACGTCTCACAACTGCTCAAAAGACGAACATCCACTGACATGCATATGATGTATGCTTGCAACAAATTCTTCAAGAAACAATGCTGAATCACATTTTCTAAACATCTATCACATCAGGCAACCCCTTTAGGCAAAGCAAGGCAGTCCTTTAGGCAAAGCAAGGCAGTCCTTTAGGCAAAGCAAGGCAGTCCTTTAGGCAAAGCAAGGCAGTCCTTTAGGCAAAGCAAGGCAGTCCTTTAGGCAAAGCAAGGCAGTCCTTTAGGCAAAGCAAGGCAGTCCTTTAGGCAAAGCAAGGCAGTCCTTTAGGCAAAGCAAGGCAGTCCTTTAGGCAAAGCAAGGCAGTCCTTTAGGCAAAGCAAGGCAGTCCTTTAGGCAAAGCAAGGCAGTCCTTTAGGCAAAGCAAGGCAGTCCTTTAGGCAAAGCAAGGCAGTCCTTTAGGCAAAGCAAGGCAGTCCTTTAGGCAAAGCAAGGCAGTCCTTTAGGCAAAGCAAGGCAGTCCTTTAGGCAAAGCAAGGCAGTCCTTTAGGCAAAGCAAGGCAGTCCTTTAGGCAAAGCAAGGCAGTCCTTTAGGCAAAGCAAGGCAGTCCTTAGGCAAAGCAAGGCAGTCCTTTAGGCAAAGCAAGGCAGTCCTTTAGGCAAAGCAAGGCAGTCCTTTAGGCAAAGCAAGGCAGTCCTTTAGGCAAAGCAAGGCAGTCCTTTAGGCAAAGCAAGGCAGTCCTTTAGGCAAAGCAAGGCAGTCCTTTAGGCAAAGCAAGGCAGTCCTTTAGGCAAAGCAAGGCAGTCCTTTAGCAAAGCAAGGCAGTCCTTTAGGCAAAGCAAGGCAGTCCTTTAGGCAAAGCAAGGCAGTCCTTTAGGCAAAGCAAGGCAGTCCTTTAGGCAAAGCAGGCAACCCTTTAGGCAAAGCAAGGCAGTCCTTTAGGCAAAGCAAGGCAGTCCTTTAGGCAAAGCAGGAGCTCCGAGAGACCTGAAGAAAGGGTTTGCTGTCCCTGTCTCTGTCTCCAGGTAATTGTTCCTCACCTGTCGCAGCTGGCCTGGTGGCTCGCGCCAGCCACCAATCAGCTGCAAGGTCGCCGGAGTACTTCTACAGGCGGTACCGATTTACCACCTTAGGCTTGCTCTTCGGGGTCAGCTGAATCCGGTACACGTTGTCAGTGATGCGAGTTATCACACGATAGGGCCCTTCCCATGGTCTGGCAAGCTTTGTGGTACAGCCCGTCTTCACTCGCGCATTGTGGAGCCAAACTGCATCCCCTGTCTGGAACACAGCAGTCTCTGTCTTCCTGTCGTAGTTGGCCTTCATGCGCTCTGCGCTGAGCTGGAGTCGATCCCTTGCCTCACTGTGAACAGCAGCCATGACCTCCTGCAGGTGGTGGACGTACTCTGGAACATTCCGCCGGATGTCATCAGGGGGTCGAGGGACCACTAGGTCGACAGGAACACGCATGTCCCTTCCAAGCATCAACCGGCTAGGCGTGGCTCCAGTAGCTTCGTGCTGCGCTGCCCTGAAGGCCATGAGGACGAAGGGCAGACACTCCTCCCAGTCTCTCTGGCGACTGGCGACGAATGAAGACAGGGTTGCTAGCAGCTTGCGGTTGTAGCTCTCCACCATCCCGTCGGACTGATGGTAGGCCGGTGTAGTCTGAGTCTTGTTGAACTCACGCATCTCTCGCACTGAAAAGTCACGCTCTTCTGGAATCTCTTCCTTGGCCTTCAGTGCCGCTCGCATTTCTCTGGAGTACTTGGAATTCATTTTGGTGTCTCTTTCAATCTTTCCCTTCTGCTCACCCAGCTCCTTCTGCAGCTGAGCCATGCGGGCCTGTTTGCTCTCAATCATGTCCACACATGCATCCTCATCACGAGTAAGGTTGTCATAAGTGCTGCCCATGGTCTGCATATCATCCTGCAGCTCCCGTATCTGACGACGTTTGTACTTGAACTTGTCCATCACTGACCGCATCTGCTCCTCCAGCTGCTGCTTCTCCTCCATCTCATCACTGGACTCAGTCACTTTGTTGAAGCTCTTGCGGTATTGTTCATTGCGCCCATTCATCAGCCCCAGTATGTTCTCCAAGGCTCGAATCTCCCTCTCCGCCTTGCGGATCCTGGCATCCAGGTCATCTCCATCCCTCTGCAGCTCCTCCTTCTCCTGGGCAGCCTTGATGACATAGTAGGCCTGGGATTTCTCCTGCTGTTTCAAGGCATCTGTGTCCAGCTTGCCAACTTTGCTTCTCAGGTTTCGCATAGCAGCATGGCTGCCCTGGATCTCAGCCTCCAGGTTCCGCTCAGCCGTGCGCGCCTCTCCCAGCTCATTGCTCTTGCGGAACCTGAGTTCTCTAAGGAGCTTCAGCTCTGTGAGCAGTGCCTCGTGTGTGGCCTCCTCTCCAGACAGCAGCTTCTCTATCATGAAGGTCCTCTCCTCTGCAATGAGTGTGGACTCTGTGGCCTTCTTGATCTTCTCCATCAGCTGCTGGCGAAGGATGCGGGCCTGCTCCAGTCTTTTGGTTTTGTCCGTACATTCCTTGCGGAGCTGATTCGCCTGGGACCTGGTGCCCTCCAGGTCTGTGGCCGTCCTGTCCACCGTCCTCTTCAGCGTCTCCAGCTCATCTCCGAACTGGGTGCGCTGTGTCTCGGCCTCCTGGTAGTCAAGGCGGACTCTGGCGGACTGGTGCTCTGTTATGGAGATCTTCTTCTTCTCCACACGCTGATGCTCAAGATGTTCCTTCACTAGGGCCGCTTTCTTGGCCTGAATCTCCTCCTTCAACTGGTCAGTCTGGTGGTTCATTTTCTCTCCTAGACTCTTCAGTTGACTGTTCATTTGCTGCTGGAGCTGAAGCAGACGGTCCTCTCTCTTCTCTTGCCGTTGTCTTTCTTCTTCTCTCTCCTGGCGCAGGCGTTCTTCTTTCTCCTCCTGCCGTTTTATTTCGTCTTCTTTCTCCTGGCGCAGACGTTCTTCTTTCTCCTCCTGCCGTTTTATTTCGTCTTCTTTCTCCTGGCGCAGACGTTCTTCTTTCTCCTCCTGCCGTTTTATTTCGTCTTCTTGCCTCTTCCTGTCGTCCTCGTTCTCCTGCTGCATTTGCCTCAGCATGGCGATGATGTCAGCTGTTGTCGTTTCCTCAGCCATTTTCCGTAAACTGTAGGACATTCGACGTATATCCCACTTCTGACACCAATT
>JAWQFJ010013535.1:7500-12500 GCA_034096865.1 Theodoxus fluviatilis | reverse complement strand
TCTCTGCAGTCAGTCGCAAACACGCTGATCTGAGACGGCATACGGGTCTCAGCCACAGGGATGTCCGAGATGTTGCCCCGTGTTCAGTGACGCACTGGCGCCAGGAGTGGAATCGTGGTGAGTCAGTCCTGCAGACGCTTCTGAGCAGCCTTTGAGCCAAAAGAGCGCGCATGACTTACATGTTGTGCATGCATGCATATACGGAACCTTAAAGCACAAGAAACTCGTGTTTTAACATGGACTGAGTGCTGTCAGTTCCCCTAAAAAAGGGGCGGCGTTTGTTTAGTTATCGAGGGAACTTACAGTTGACTGAACCAAAGGAAAAGGTTACAAAAAGTTCATGTCATCAATGCGTAGATTTCGTCTGGTCTCCGTCAGAATGTTTTATTCATCTCTGTATATCTGCCAAAAATAAAGATTTAAGTTTTGAATATTTGAGCTTTCCTTCTCATATTGTTTCCCATGTTTTTAAAAAGCGTGTATGATGATGTTACATTGTCTATGTGTCTGTGTGTGTGTGTCTATGTGCCTGTGTGTCTCTGTGTGTGTGTGTGTGTGTGTGTGTGTGTGTGTGTGTGTGTGTGTGTGTGTGTGTGTCTGTGTGCCTGATCATGTGACTGTGTCTGATTGTGTGCCTGTATATCTATCCACGACTGTACATAAACACGTGTATGTGAGTGTGCGTGTGTGTGTGTGTGTGTGTGTGTGTGTGTGCGTGCGTGTATGCGTGTGTGCGCGTGTGTGTGTGCGTGTGTGTGCCTGTGTGTGTGTGTGTGCGTGCGCGCGCGCGCCTACCTGCTTGCTTGCCTGCCTGCCTCTCTGCCTGCTTGTGTGTGTGTGCGTGTGTGTGTGTGTGTGTGTGTGTGTGTGTGTGTGTGTGTGTCTGTCTCTCTCTCCTCCCCCTCCCCCCCCCCCCCCCCCCTCTCTCTCTCTCTCCTCTCTCTCTCTCTCTCTCTCTCTCTCTCTCTCTCTCTCTCTTTCTTTCTTCCCCCCCCCCCCTCTTCTCCCCTCCCCCTCCGCTCCCCGCTCTCTTTCCAGAACAAACGACTGCACGGTATTTACCAGTAAGAACACTTCTTTTCTTACTTAGTTCTATTCACCGATGGAGAATCGCAGTCGCTACGGCATGGTCGATGTGTTTTTGTGGTTTTGTCTTGGAAGATTGTCCAATGTATAGTCACCACCTTCTGCGGCATCGCCATTCGACCCAGATCAGTGGCCAAGTGTTTTGTTAAAGGGTTGTCTACATTTTCCTCATGACTGGCACGGTGAGCCGTGGGCGGTTTTTCAGTAGCTGACATGTCCTGTGTTTGTGTCCAGCACCCACACTAATCCCACCTCCACTCTGCCTGTCAAGGTCTGCAGGCGCGTTTGGGCAGGCGAGAGATTTTTGCTGACAGCCTATTCGGATCCTGGGTGTTCAGACAGGCAACATGGAGACGCCGTGACTGGCAGCCTTGCCGTGGACTTCCTATGCCTCAGGCAATAGGTCATCGGTTCTCGCCCCTGATGGCGGACTGGAGAGGGGGTGGGGGTGGGGGAGCCGGGACACCTGAATGGCCGAACTTCCGGTGCCCTGACAGGACGCAGTCTGCGTGATGCGGACGTTCCGGGCACCCAAGCGGGAAAGTGTCCGTGTTCAGGCGTATCTTGGACCGCCATGTGGAGTTGGTGGCGTGATTTTGAAGTCTCAGCCCGAGACAGTAGGAGCTAATGGCGCGCGGTTAAAACGATACAGTCCCGCAATCAGTGCGGAAACTGCCTCGGACAGAAGGCGCTACGAGAAGCAGATTGGTGGGCGAGGACAAAAGGAGAGATTACGGTACCATTCTGAACAATTTTCTGGATCACTGGATTCAAGCGCTGATGCCGCCACAGATCGACGCACTCAACGAGGCGTGATGACGTCATCGGACAGCCTGATTTTGATTTCAGCAAACGCAATGGCACGCACAGAGGCTGGAGGGCTGAACGAGCTGGAGTATCGGCAGGTTCGGAAGGATATGTTAGACTTCGTGCTACCCACTTTGCGCACTACTTTCACTCGTTGCCCGACGACCGTGAAGTAGCGTGAGAGAATTAAAATCGGGGATTGGTGCCTCGCCTTCGAAACCAGCAATCAGCTTGGACAACTCACGCAACCAATTTGACTGGAGGGAGAGAAGGAGATGGAGGAGAAGGATAAGAAACAGAAAAAAGAGAAGGAGAAACAGGAGAAGGAGGAGGAGAACAGGAGAAGAAAGAGGAGAACAGGAGAAGAAAGAGGAGAACAGGAGAAGGAGGAGGAGAAACAGGAGGAGGAAGGAGGAGGAGGAGGAGGAGGGGGAGGAGAGGAGAGGGGGAGTGAGGGGGAAGAGAAAAGGAGGAGGATTGAGGAGGAGGAGGAGGAGGAGGAGGAAAGAGAGAGGAAGAGCAGAGGAGGAGAGGAAGGGTGGAGGAGAGGAGGAGGAGGTGGAGGAGGAGGGAGGAGGATTGAGGAGGATGAAGATGAGAACAAGGAGGAGGAGGAGGTGGAGGAGGAGAAGGAGGAGGAGATCGGGGAGGGGAGGGAGAGGGGAGAGGGGAGGAGGGGAGAAGAGGGGAAGGTGAGGGGGAGAGGGGGGGGGGAGGGAGGAGGAGAGGGGGGGGAGATGGGAGGGGAGGGGGAGGGGTGGAGGGAGGGGGGAGGAGGAGGAGGAGGAGGAGGAGGAGGAGAAGGAGAGGGAAGGGGAGGGGGAGGAGGAGGGGGAGAGGAGGAGGAGGAAGGAGGAGGAGGGGAGGAGGAGGAGGGAGGGGGGAGGAGGAGGGGGAAGAGGAGGAGGAGGAGGAGGAGGAAAAGAAGGAGGAGGAGGAAATGAGGAGGAGGAGGAGGAGGAAAAGAGGAGGAGGAGGAGGGAGGAGGAGGGGGAGGAAAGAGTAGGAGGAGGAGGAAAGAGGAGGAGGAGGAGGAGGAGGAGGAAGGAGGAGGAGGAGGAGGAAGGAGGAGGAGGAGGAGGAGGAGGAGGAGAAGAGGGAGGAGAAGGAGGAGGAGAGGAGGAGGAGGAAGGAGGAGGAGGAGGAGGAGGGAGGAGGAGAGGAGGGAGGGAGGAGGAGGGAGGAGAGGAGGAGGAGGAGGAGGGAGGAGGAGGAGGAGGAGGAGGAGGAGGAGGAGGAGGAGGAGGAGGAGGAGGAGGAGGAGGAGGAAGAAAAGAACGTGGGGGAGGAGAAACAGGAAAGAAAGGGACCGAGGACGGAAGAACGAAAAGTAACAGCAATTGATACTACAACGATGGAAGCCTTCAGGAGACACGACTTTGAAAAAAAACACACACACTTTTATTGACTGACCCTTGTAAACGGGTTCCATCACTACGACATAGGTGCAGTTTGCCCCGCAGTAAACCCCAGTGTAAATCCATCTTTAACCTATCTGTGTCAGAGGGTCACCTGTTCTCGGAGAGTCAGGTCAGAGGGAAAAAAGAGTATTAGTCTCCAAATGTCCCACAATGACACTTCATCGCTCGTTTAGCGCCGCGAAGTCCCTCCGTCGTGAGAAGTAGCGGGGATGATGGAAGGTAGTCCCTGTGTCACTTCCAAGGGGGCGGGGCAATGATTCGGTCTCTCTTGGAAGCAGGGACGACCCTGGGGCTCTCTTAGACGTCATTCAGGCTCGCACGTAGCAAGGGGTTTCATTAAGCGCGCAGGCATTCTCAAGGCTGGCTGTAACTAGGAGTAAGGGAAGACGTAAAGAACAGACTTAGCAGCATTGTCTCGAGTCCACGCCAAACATTTCCACCCAGAGGGTTTTTATTCTCGCTGAGCTCCAGCAAATTAAGGACGCTTTGTTAAAGGAGCCTTGAATTCCGGAAGACGACGGAATGGTATTGACGAACAGGCTTGAGTTTGAAATGTTTTGCATACAACTTCATTGGCTGTCTGGAAAGACATATCCTGTTGTATTGAGAACTTATAGAATGAATGAAACATCCCTTCGTAACCAGACCGGTTGCGTCACAGGACAACAAGGATGAGAACATTCTTTGTCTCTCAGAGGTCTTTGAATCATTCGCTTCGATGGTCCTTCGGTTTCGTGGAGGTTGTCACAGGCGCGATAGAGGAGACTGCATCCCAAACTCAGATGATCAGAGTTTTCCGACGTCTTAGTAACATTTACAACGCCTGGTATACTCATATCTGATTGAGTAACATACCTCCATCATTTCATCAAGGAATAATTGACAGTCCATCCGAGAAACATTTGTATTCAATCTGTGCTGCTAACGTTCAATGCGTCCAGAGGATCTCGCCGAGGGCCCGGTTGAAAACTAGCGTATGCTACGTTATAAAATATGCAACCATCACGGGTGAAACTGTTTGCCGTGCATGGGAATAAAAACAAATCAAAACGAAGTGATGGAGAGGAAGGACCGATGGATGCAGGACTTGAAGAAGTCTGCAGGGGAAGTGGGGTTTGGATGGTGGGGCGGAGACAGCGGAGAAGGGACAGAAGGGAGAGATGAAAGGCACAAATGATAAATGCCAAAAGTATTGGGGGCGGAGAAAACGTTGATCAGCAAGAGTATGGATCTCTGCATATCGAATCTAAAATCCGATGAAGGTTCATTCTTTGGATAACCTTTGTTGTTTAAAAAGAAACAGTTTACATCTAGTCCATTGGATTAGGGATATCGCGCACAATTTTCTATACATGTTTGTAAATGTCAAACATTTCATTGTAGTACATGATATTCCCCACTGCAAAAAGGTCATAATATGCGACGAGAGAGGGAGGGAGGGAGGGAGGGAGGGAGGGAAGAAGGGAGGGAGGGAGAGAGAGAGAGAGAGAGAGAGAGAGAGAGAGAGAGAGAGAGAGAGATGTTTTTTACTCAATTTGTTGAAGTGTTTGATTCGGAACTTACGAATAATTTAATTTATTGTGAAAGAGAAGGTATATCCGAGGTTGCTTCTATGTATCTAGAAGACTATTGCAGAAATTAAGCACTTGTATTACACTTATACATTATTTCTTTTGAAATATAAAC
>JAWQFJ010013535.1:0-2500 GCA_034096865.1 Theodoxus fluviatilis | reverse complement strand
CTACAGTAATGTTACACGATGAAAAGATGGAGAAGAGTGATGCAACACTAATGTTACACGATGAAAAGGTAGAGAAGAGTGATGCTACAGTAATGTTACACGATGAAAAGGTGGAGAAAAGTGATGCTACAGTAATGTTACGCGATGAAAAGGTAAAAGAAGAGTGATGCTACAGTAATGTTACACGATGAAAAGGTGGAGAAGAGTGATGCTACAGTAATGTTACACGATGAAAAGATGGAGAAGAGTGATGCTACAGTAATATTACACGATGAAAAGACGGAGAAGAGTGATGCTACAGTAATGTTACACGATGAAAAGGTGGAGAAGAGGGATAATACAGTAATGGTACACGATGAAAAGGTAGAGAAGAGTGATGCTACAGTAATGTTACACGATGAAAAGGTGGAGAAGAGTGATGCTACAGTAATATTACACGATGAAAAGGTGGAGAAGAGTGATGCTACAGTAATGTTACACGATGAAAAGGTGGAGAAGAGTGATGTTACAGTAATGTTACACGATGAAAAGGTAGAGAAGAGTGATGCTACAGTAAAGTTACACGATGAAAAGGTGGAGCAGAGTGATGCTTCAGTAATGTTACACGATGAAAAGGTGGAGAAGAGTGATGCTACAGTAATGTTACACGATGAAAAGGTGGAGAAGAGTGATGCTACAGTAATGTTACACGATGAAAACGATGAGAAGAGTGATGCTAGAGTAATAGTATACGATGAAAAGGTAGAGAAGAGTGATGCTACAGTAATGTTACACGATGAAAAGGTGGAGAAGAGTGATGCTACAGTAATGTTACACGATGAAAAGATAGAGAAGAGTGATGCTACAGTAATGTTACACGATGAAAAGGTGGAGAAGAGTGATGCTACAGTAATGTTACACGATGAAAAGGTGGAGAAGAGTGATGCTACAGTAATGTTACACGATGAAAAGGTGGAGAAGAGTGATGCTACAGTAATGTTACACGATGAAAAGATAGAGAAGAGTGATGCTACAGTAAGGTTACACGATGAAAAGATAGAGAAGAGTGATGCTACACGCGGAAACGATTAAAAGAAGGCGTATTTTGCGTATTTTACATGAGTCAAATAGAGGAAAGACTGCTAAACAAGCTGAAAAGAGCAGTATTACACCCGGAATAGATTCAAAGGAGCAGCGTCATACGTAGAACAGATTCAAAAGAGCAGAATAACACATGAAAAGATTTTTAAAAGCAGAACTACACATGAAGAAGATTTGAAAGAACAATACTACACGTATAAAGTATTAAACATAGCTGTATTACACGCGGACAAGTTTCAAAAGAGCAGTTTTGTACGTGCAAAAGATTCAAAAGAGGTGCCTATAGGAAAGTCAGGAACGGCGGGAAGTTCGCATGCGTTGCTACGTGTCAAGCCAGACTCTGGGACTTCCAGGTAGAAACAGCACGGTGCTCACCCAACTGTTGTCCGACAGCTGCTCTCGCCTCAACTGCAGCTGTTGGGACTGGAGCAGGCTGTGATGGGGAATGGGAACGTTTATTCTGGTTTGTTATCAGTTCCACACACCTGCTGCAGTGTATTGCAATCTGATTGTAATGGAGAGCTGCCACCCGATGTGTGATGTTTTGAAGATAAGAAGAAATTAGACCTACGATAACATCTTTTATCACAGCTTGCTGAACACCTTCTTACATTATGCAGCTCACGTAAGGTCACCGGAGAGACAAGGATGACTTGGTCCCGCCGTTCCTGAAGTCCGGGGAACTGGCCGTGCTCAGTATAACGATAAATAGGTTGCAGAACAAGCCGTATGAACGCATTACGGATGGTGCCAGTGGTAGTTTGTCATGCTCCTGTATTTTTTATATACAGTAGTATACATGATGTACCCTAAATCTTTTTCTTTGATCCAGTGAATTGACTGAAACTATTACTCAAACAAAGGAGTGTTCGAACCTTTGATCGTGTGCGGAACTGTCCACGGACTACAAAAATTCAGCTCTCTTTTTCACGCTTTCGTTTATTCGGGACATGTGGCACGACTGAAGTGCTCTCCTGCACTCACAGAAATAAATGAAAGACAAACTTTTCACTTTTCCTCGCCACATAAGAACTGATGTAAGGCTTTTAATTTTCAAAATGCCAAGGCTATGGGTAAATATGATTTCTGCGAGTTGCGTAACGTATATTGGTAATGGAGTGTACAATTTTTCATGTGCATGCATAAGCATTTGCAGACAAGAGCGCACGCAAATACAACTGCACACACACACACACACACACACACACACACACACACACACACACACACACACACACACACACACACACACACACAAACACACACACACACAAACACACAATCACACACAGATACACACGCGCGAGCGCAGTTTCACACACACAACCGCGAGCGCGTATACACACAAACACACAAACACACACACACAAACACACACACACACACAAACACACCCGCACACATACATGTAGTGTGGTAA